>PVIY010060942.1:0-11420 GCA_004026745.1 Myrmecophaga tridactyla | reverse complement strand
GGCCTTCTTGAACCAAGGTATCTTTCCCTGGATGCCTTTGATTGGACATTTCTATAGACTTGTTTTAATTGGAACATTTTCTCAGCCTTAGAATTGTAAACTAGCAACTTGTTAAATTCCCCTTTTTAAAAGCCATTCCATTTCTGGCATATTGCATTCTTGCAGCTTGCAAACTAGAACACAGACAAATTGCTAATGCCCTTTTTAACCCGTTGAGCTATAACATTGAGTGCCAAATCTCTGCTTAGTGCACCCATATCAATATATTCAGCTTGATCCAACTTTATGTATGTTCCTTCCACCATTATCCCACACCCTTGATACCCACCCACACATATTCCCCTGGTTTCTTTCTGTCTAAAAATAGGAAAACTTATGCAGTTCTTTTGGAGTATAGTGTACGTCTTCATGGGTCACACTTTTTACCTCACCTTTCAGGGCCTGTTGGGACTTAAGTTTAGTTATAGGTCTTGAATAAAAGAGGTGGAGTGGGATGGGTCATGAAAACCAAAGAAATGTCTTTCAAGCCAATTGCCTCATGGCATTCTGTTGCAATTTCATCTGGTGATATAGGATTAGTCACCCCAGACAGAGAAGTGAGGGCTGTTTCCCCAGGGGAGGTGGTTACAGTGTTAGCAGGCAGTGAAGGGTTAATCTCGTTAGATGGAATTTGGATGGCAGACTCCTGTGAGGAGACTGGAGGCTGGGAAGCTGTTTCCTCAGGGCAGGCTAGGGGTCAGGAAGCTCTTTACTCAGCACAGTCCATTACAGGTCTACTTAGCAAAGGTCAGCAGATTCCAGGGATCCTGTCTCCCCATCACCATCATTATCAAACCATATATCCCCATCCCATGTTTAGGATCCCATTCTTTTCCAATCAAAGCCCTTACTTTAATAGCAGATACCCTGGAAGGTCGAGATTTTAGTTTATGTTGTAAATCTGCTGCTCGCACAATGAAGTTTGTGTCTGGTGTTCAGAGATCTCAAGTCTGCGACCACAGGCAATAAGATTTTCTTTCAGGGCATACTTGGAAACTTTACATCATATAATGCTGAAGTTTCAAATTTGCAGCCTTCAGCTCATCCCTTTCCCTCATCACTGTATGCAGCGTATCTATCTAACAACAACCAGCCAATATCATTATACCTCTTAATTCCACAAAACTCCATAAAGATATCAAAAACATTATCACCCAGAGCCTTGGCTCATATAAATGTACAATTAGCAGAATCTAATTGTCATATTTTGAGTATCTCTTTTGCCAACTCACACCATGGACTGTCAGTGTCATCTTGATTATTGGAAACAGAGACATTAGTGCCTCTGAGTCTAGTCAGAGTAGAAAACCAGTTGTAAAAACCCATTTTTAAGGCTCTGTTTCTCAAGAACCACCCCACTTCTGGTTCCAAGCTGTGTTAGTCAGAGTTCTCTGAAGGAATAGAACCGACAAGAGAGATTTGTAAATTAGAAATTTATAAAAGTGTTTCATGCAACCTTGGGAATGGAAGAGTCCAAAATCAGTAGAGCAGGCTGTGACGCTGGCAGCTCCATTGAAGGGTGTGGACAGACTCTATAGGAGAGGCTTGCTGGCTGAAGAAACTGAGAGAGTTTCTCTTCTTCCTTAAAAGTCTTCAACTGATTGGATTATGTCATTGCGGGAGACATGCCTTAATTGATTGCAGATGTGATCAACCACTACTGCAATCAACTGATTTATGGCTTAATGCACCAGCCTCCCAGTTTATCAACCAGCCATGAAATATCCCTGTGGCAACGTTCAGGCCAGCTGTTGCCTGACCAGACAACTGGGCACCATAATTGGCCAAGATGACACCAGAACTTAGCCATCACACATATATACAGCTTAAAATTTCACCTTTTAACCATATCCAAGTGTGCAACTCAGTGCTGTGGAATACAGGGTTATGTCACCTCACTGCATCCATTACTAAACCTTTTCCGTCAAACCAAACAGAAAGTCTATATAATTTAGCTCCCATTTCCTACCCCAAACCTTACCCCTAGTAACCTAGATTCTACTTCTGACTCTATGAATTTTCTTTTTCAAATTACTTCATATCAGAGAGATCATCTAATATTTTCCCTTTTGCATCTTGTTTATTTCATTACCTCATGTCCTCAGGGTTCATCCATGTTGTCACATGTATCAGAACTTCACTCTTTTCATGGCTGAATGGTCTTTCGTTATAGAGACCATATTGTATATGCTTCTGCATCTTGCTTACCCATTCATTGGTTGATGGACACTTGGGCTGTTTCAGTTTTGGCAGTTGTGAATAATGTAGCTTTGAACATTGGTGCACAAATATCTGTTCAAGTCCCTGCTTCCAATTCCTTTTGGTATATACTAGAAGTGGGATTGCTGGGTTGTATGGTACTTCTATTCTAACTTACTCAAGTACTGCCAAACTGTCTTCCACAGCAGCTGCACCATTTTACATTCCTACCAGCTGTGAATGGACTGTTCCTATTTCTGCACATTGCCAACACTTGTGATTTTCTGTTTATTTTAAATAGTGGCCATTCCAGTGGGATAGATTGGCCCTGACAGCATGCACATAGGGGCCACTCTGCTGCTTCTGGAACAGGGCAGGCCCCACGATGGGAGTGTGCACTGGCCTATGCTGCCCCATGCATGGGGGGCCCAGCAGCACACCAGGAACCTCCAGGGCCTTTTCTTAATGCAGCACTTGCCCAGCCATGTGCCCCTTTTAACAGTTTTGAGGAATGTTATCATCTTTCAGATTCCTTTGCCACCTTCTCCTAAGGGGCTTTGGTTACCCTCAGAGCTGGCCTCAATTTTTTTCTTGTTTGGATTGTACTTTTTGTGTATTCTAACTCTTTCCCTAACCAGAGGCCATAAAGATTTTTTCCTGGGTTTTTTTTTTTTTTATCTCTTCCACTTATTCAAGTTAACGTTTGTGTATGGCATGTATTGGGATTTTTTTCCCATAAGGAAGTCAAATTGTTGTAGTTCCATTAGTTGAAAGACTTCCTTTCTCAGTTAGATGGCCTTGGCAAATTTGTTGACAATCAACTAACTATATAAGTGTGCATCTACTTACAGACTTTCTTCTACTCAGTTTCATTGAGCTAAATGTCTTTCATTATGTCAATACCACAATATCTTCTTCTCAGTCAACCCCTCTATTTAGGGGTGTCCAAGTGACTCACTGCTGGCTAATGACATGTCTTTTTAGTGATCATACCAGTCACCCAAATATTTCCCTTTGAGAAGATATTTGCACAAAAGGGATAGTAGGTCATTATAAATTCAACACCACTGTAGGAATAATCTGAAAACTTATTCTTAATAAAGAAGTAGATCTTCATCCATGAAAACATGTCTTAGTTTTCTTTCTCTGGGATGCTTGCTAGCATAGTAAATGCTTCAGGCACCCCACATTTGTTTGGTTATCAAGCATCCTATTCTTCATTTTGTTTAAATGATAGATTATAAATATACTAGGCAAAAAGTCATCTAACTCACATAATTATTACCACTACTAGTAGTATCAGAAGTAGTAGTAGTATAGAATTCTACTGTATTGTTTAGAAAATACCAAACATTTTCATTGTGTTGTTTCTCAAAGCAGGCATGTATGGCAGATATCCAGCCCAAACGACTAATTAGATAAAACAGCATCTTAAAATTGCATTTCAGAAATTAAATCCAAGTCTCAAAGACATATGAGTGCATATCCAGAGGTAGAATTTTTCCTATGTGAGAATTGAAACCACTGCTACTGCACCCTTCAGTACCATAATTTCCAAATTAGCCACTGCTCATTTGCACACCTTACTGAATTGAGAATTCAGTATCAAGCACAGACTTAATTACAGTTTCCTAAAAGATCTCTAGGCCAGACTCTAACTGCCTGAAGCAACATGATTCTTTAGTCCATAACAAACAAAAGGATAACTTGGGTTTTGGTTTGTGCCTTGCATGAGTTTAAGAACCGTAGTGAGAACTGGGAGTCTGAGGACAGTTCTTGGGTCTGACAGCAAGCATTGTAGCCTTCCCAACAAGAGTAAAAAGGTAGGAGAAGACTTTTATGGATTGCAGAATACTTTCCTGACAAATATGCCCCTGTTCTAGGCCTCCCACTATTTTGCCCTTTACAGATGTTTCCCACCCACCTGCTTATCAGCCCATTCCCATGAGCTTTTTACTAAGAGCAGAAGAGAGGGCTTACAAAGTCAACTGGATTCGTGCAAATGTACCTTAAGTTTACATCTTTTAAAATGCAAAGCCTTAAGAAACATCATGCAAAATGACAAAGTAGGAAGTTCTAAGGGAGAGTCCTTCCACCAAAGCAAATATTGGGCAACAAAGACCAATTTGAGTCAACTATTTGCAACTCTGCAACCTTATTGGACATGCATAACAACCAGAAGGGAGCTTAGCGGAGGGAGAAGTTGCTGATCTTTCATAAACCGTGACCATCTGCAATTCCTCAGCATGTCTCTTGAACTTGTCTAGTGAATTTTTTCATCTCAGTTATTGTATTTTTAGCTGCAGATATTCTGTTTGGTGCCTTTAAATAATTTCTAGTTCTTTCTTGATATTCTCATTTTATTCATACATTGTTTTCTTAATTTCATTTACTTGTCCATGGTTTTCTTTTACATATATTTTTTTACTTCATATTTTATTACATCAATGGCTTGAAAATTTTTACTTAATGTCAGCAAATATTGGAAATAGAAAAAGGAATTCTGCAGAATTTCACAAATAAACCTTCCAATTTCCACTAACAAATGTTATCATTCAATATTTAAGCAATTATAATGCCATTAATGTTCATCACAACAAATGTGCTAAAATAGAAAACAGGCAAAGAGAGACATTAAAATATTACAACAGCATAATTACAACATATTTTCTTTAAATTTCCAGCATGGATTTTACCTCTTCAAAAGATATACAGCATTTCCGTTATATTTGCAAACTTAACCTTAAACATCTTTTAAAATCTTGAAAAATTTTTAACCAATCTAAAAAGCACTTAGCAAAGTTGATGTCTACATAATGGAATACTATCCACTCCAGTATAAATTTTAAATTTAGGAGAAGGTGACTGTAAACACTCAATATTATACCATATGCATAGACTATACTGACCTTCCTTCTTCTGAACTGTAATTTGACGGCAATTGTGCTTTACTAAAATTAGGAAAAGCTGCAGAGGTCCAGGAAGTGGCAGAAAGAGTATCTGTTTTCAAGCACTGCACAAGATCACTAGTACAGATTAGCTAACTACAGTGAGCCAATCTGAGGCAACGTTTCACTTGATAGTAAAAGCTTGAACCTCAGGGTCACTAGATTTAGAAATATGTTAGACAAAAGAGAAAATGAAGCTCTAATTTTGGAGTTGGTTCCATCTTTCATTTGCTCCCATAAGCAGGGAACCCATTAGTGTGGTGCACTGCTTGGCTTATTTTTGGTGGGCAATTGCACCAATAGTATATCTGGTACTTAGAAGACAAAAATAGGGCATAGTTGAAATTTAAAGTGACAATGGGCACGCTTATAGTGGAGAAAACTTAATGTACACAGAAAACTGCTTAATTAGTTCACCACAATAAGGTTTTAAAACTCAACTATATTTTCATTTTCTGATTAGAGGTTTGTGACCATAAAGGGTCTTACAGGTTAAAAACTATCAAAAACCATTTGGAGGGACTGCCATCTTGGTAGGCACAAACATACCAAGAGGATGAAGTGGATGTTCTACAGTAAACTCTGGCTCCTGCCAACACCAGCATCTCACTACTCTAATCAGCACAACCAAGGCATGGGTGCTTCCTGGGTCAAAAGAGCTATATTACAGAACTCATCACTGTTTCAGACCAGTTAACACAATATTCGAGTAACAAGGTGTTTGAATGGGTAACTGAAAAATTTTTTTACCTAACACTTTACACATATACATAAAATTAAATAAAACAAACTTTTAACGCATATGCAATACAATTTATATCTTTTAGGATTTCTAAACTAAAAGAAACTATCATTTGCTTCAATGATACTATATTTTGCACAATAACTTATACTTAGGAGAATTTTTCCACAAAAATATATATAATTCTGACATTCACATTGATAATTTTTAAGAAGACAAAGCTTAAGGGTACATTATGTCTTAAGCAGTCTTTTACATATTGAGCCTGTTTAAGACAATTGATTTAACATATTTGACTAGACATTGCAGTGTATGGACTCCCTCAGGGATGCTTTCTGTCAGATGCTTGTTTTCTTGTGGAGGGGCCATACTTTCCTGTTTCTTTTTGTGTTTCATAGTATTTTTGCTGAAAACTGAACATTTTGACTATTCTAAAGTGGTAACTCTGGAAATCTGGTTTTCTTACTCCTCAGAAATTGTTAACTTTTGCTTATCTTCTATTTGTGACTTTTCCAAAATCTTTTTGCAACATGTGTTTCTTAGTATACCAGGCTGCTTTGACAAATACTCCACAAAGAGTTGGCTTAAATATTGGGAATTCACTGTTTTATGGTGTTGAAGGCTAGGAGGTGTGCTTCTCCTGGCATGATCAGATTCTGGAGCTTCTCACTGCAGCCCCTGAGGTCTCCTGGCTTGGATCTCTGCTCCCAGCACATGGCAATGTCCTTGTCTCTCTATCTGCCCATCCAGTTTCCACCAGCTTCCTCATTCTCCCTGAGACCTCCTCACAACTTTCAGTCATCCAGATTAAGACTCAACTGGGTTCAGTTGGCCACACCTTAGCTAAAAATAACATTCAAACATCCAATTTAACATGAATTCAAACTCACAGGAATGTTGATTAAGAATAAGCATTTACTGGGGAATATAACAACCAATGCAGGAAAGAAAAGTTCCTAACTCATTCTATGAGGCCATGAGTATCCTGGTACCAAAGCTGGACAAAGACTACCCAGAAAATAAAACTACAGGCCAATATCTCTTATGAGTTTAGAGAAATCCTCAGACAGTGCTAGCAAATCAAATTCAGCAGCATATTTTAAGAATTATATACCAGGACCAAGTAGAATTTATCCCTGAAGTATATGAAAATCGATCAATGTAATAGATAACCTTAATAAAATGAAAGAAAAACACACACACAATCATCCTAATTGATGCAGAAAAAGATTTTGGCAAAATCCAACACCCTTTTATGATAAAAGCACTCAGTTAACTAGGAAAAGAGGGAATTTCATCATTATTATAAAGGTTTATATATTAAAACATGGCTAATGTCATATTCAGTGGTAAAAGACTGAAAGCATTTTCTCTAAGATCCAGAGTGAGAAAGAATGGTTGCTTTCAGCACATCTCTTCAGCATAATACTAGATGTTCTAGCTATAGCATTTAGGCAAGAAAAAAAGGCATCAAAATTGAAAAGGAAGAAGTAAAATTATTTCTGTTCACAGACAACATGATCTTCTATGTAGAAAACCCTAAAGAATCCACAATACTTCTATGGCTAATAAATGATTTCAGCAAACTTGCAGGCTATAAAATCAACATGCAAAAATCAGTTGTATATCTGTACTTTAGCAACGAACACTCCAAGAAGGAAGTTAAGAAAACAATTACATTTACAATAGCATAACAAAGAATAAAATATTTGGGAAGAAATTTAATCACGGAGGTAGAAGACGTGTACATTGAAAACTACAAAATATTGCTGAAAGAAATTAAAGAAGACCTAAACAAACAAAAAGGCATCTATGGTAGTTAGATTCAGTTGTCAACTTGGCCAGGTGAAGGCACCTAGCTCTGCTGCTGTGGACATGAGCCAACAGTATGTGAACCTTATCTGTTGCTGATTACATCTGCAGTCAGCTAGGAGGTGTGCCTGCTGCAATGAATGATGCTTGACTAAATTGGCTGGTGCTTAAATGAGAGACTCAACATAGCACAGCCCAAGAAGCTCAGCATACCTCATCTTAGTACTCGCAGCTCAGCCCAGACCTTTGGAGATGCAGAAAGAAATCACCCCAGGGAAAGTTGTTGGAACCCAGAGGCCTGGAGAGAAGGCCAGCAGAGACCATCCTGTGCCCTCCCACGTAAGAAAGAGCCTCAGTGGAAAGTTAGCTGCCTTTCCTCTGAAGAACTAATGAAATAAATCCCCTTTTATTAAAAGACAATCCATCTGTGGTGTGTTGCATTCTGGCAGCTAGCAAACTGGAACAGCATCCCATGCTCATGATTGGAAGACAACATTATACGCAAAAATTTTTAAATGGAACATATTAATGTATGTATAGTTTTCCATAAGAAAGAAAATGAGCAAATGTAAAGCACTTTGCTGGAAGATTTTAAAGCCTGGGGCAGCTTGCCTGCAGTTTTCTGGAGCTAGTCTGTGGCTTGTGGTGGGCAACAGCACCCATTTCTCATCTGCACTTACTCCCCTGGCAGCAAAAGTCTCAATTTCTAACAGGGTTTCAAATTCCTGGGGCAGCCTTTGGAAAGAGAAAAGAAAGGGAGCAAGTAATTGCTTGCCATATGTGACTTCAACATTCCCCCCAAAAAATAGTATTTTTAAATAACCACGACAGTGAAATATTGAGATGCACTTCACATACCATAAAACCTAGAGTTTTAAAGTGCATCGTTCAGTGGTTTTAGTGTACTCACAGAGCTGTGCAATCATCACCACTGTCTAATTTCTGAACATTCCCATCACCTCAAAAGGCCATCTGATGCTCATTAGCAGTCAGCCCCCCTTCCCCCACTCTCCACAGTCCCTGCAACCAGTAATCCATTTTCTGTCTCTATGGACTCGTCTACACTGGGCACTTCACATAAGTGGCATCATACAATGTATGGCCTTCTGTGAGCAGCTTCTTTGACTCAGCATGATGCTTTTGAGGTGTTTGTCCACATTGTTCCAAGCACCAGGACTCCAGTCCCTTCTATTGCTGAGTAATACTCCACTGCACACACACTTCACTTCTCCTCTACCCTTTCATCAGTGGGTGAGTACTTGAGTTCTCCCTGATTTGTAGCTGTCATGGTCAGGTTCATGTGTCAACCTGGCCAAGTGGTGGTACCCATTTGTCTGGTTGGGCAAGTGCTGGCCTGTCTGTTGCAATGAGGACATTTCATAGAATTACATCATGATCATGTCAGCTGCATCCACAGCTGATTCCCTTTGTAATGAACCACAGGAAGTGTCTCATTACAATAATAAGTGATGCTATGCTTAATCTAATCACTGGAAGCCTTTTAAGGAGGATTCAGAAGAGACAGATTCCATTCCTGCTTTGGTTGGTGAACCTGTCCTGTGGAGTTTATCCAGACCCTCCATTGCAATCATTGACTTCACAGCCTGCCCTGTGGATTTTGGACTCTGTGTTCCCACAGTCATGTGAGACACTTTTATAAATTTTATATTTGCGAGTATTCCCTGTTGATTCTGTTTCTCTAGAGGACCCTAACTAATACAATTTGGTACCAGGAGTGGTTCTTAAGAAACAGAATCATAAAAATGTGTTTTTATGAATGGTTATAAAGACTCTGATTCCCATAATCAGAATGACACTCCCAATCCATGGAGTAAGTTAGCAGAAGAGATAGTCAAAATATCACCATTCGATTCTCCTAGTGCTTCGCTTGTATGAAGTCAGGCTCTGGGGATAATGTTTTTGACACCTTTATGGAGTTTTGTAGAAATAAGAGGTATGGAGATTTGGCTGGTTGTTGTTAGATACACTGGCTACATTAAGGAGTGAAAGGGATGGGCTTAAGTCTTCAAACGAGACGCTTAAGTGCGATCTGACATATGTAGAAGTTTCTATGAATATCCCGAAGGAAAATCTTATTTCCTGTAGCTGTAGACTTGAGATCCCTGAAAATCAGACTCAGAATTTTATTGTTAGAGTAGCAACTTTACAACGTAAACTGAAATCTCAATGTTGCATGGTGTCTGCTGTTAAAGTGAGGGCATTGATTGGAAAAGAGTAGGGCCCTGAAAAATGGGACGGTGACATATGAAATGATAATGATGTTGGTGGAGAGGTTGAAACCCTAGGTCATGCTGAGTCTTCTCTAGATAACCCTGTAATAGTCTGCCCTGAGGACATAACTGCCCCACCTCCAGCCTGCCTTGAGGAGTTGCCCACCCAATCTCCTCCTGAAAGGATTAGCCCTACAGTGATTAATCCTACTTCACCAGATGAAACTGCAAATGAATGCCCTGAAGCAAATGGTTTGGGAGATATTTCTAATTATTTTCATGGCCCACCCCCACCACCTCTCATTTCTTCCAGACATATAACTAGACTAAAGTCCCAAAATGCCCCTGAAGGTGAGGTACAAAGTATCACACATGAGGAGGTACGTTATACTCCAAAAGAACTATGTGCATTTTCCAATTTATATATGCAGAAATCAGGGGAATCTGTGTGGCAATGGATTTTAAGGGTGTGGGATAGTGGTGGGAGGAATATAAGGCTGGATCAGGGTGAATTTATTGATATGGGCCCACTAAGCAGAGATTCTGCATTCAATGTTATAGCTCGAGGGTAGAAAAGGTATTAACAGCTTGTTTGGATGGTTGGTTGAAACATGGATCAAAAGGTGGCCAACATTATCTGAGGTTGAAATGCCAGAACTGCCCTGATATAATGTAGATGAGGGGATCCAGAGGCTTAGACAGATTGGAATGTTAGAGTGGATTTATAATGGAAGTCCTGCTCTTACACCCCAGGAATGTCTGGAGGATGCACATTTTACCAGAATAGTGAGAAATAAATTTGTAAGATTAGTGCCATCATCCCTGAAGAGCTCTGTGGTTGCACTTCTCTGTAGGTCAGATATTACTGTAGGATTTGCTGTCACTGAGTTGGAATCTTTAAACACAATGGGGATGAGGGTATCCTGAGTTGGCAGAAGCCAGGTGACAGCACTAAATCACCAAAGACAGAATGGACGTGGCTATCATAATGGACAGCAAACTCAAAGCAGGAGTCAAAATTATATGATGGGCTGAGATTTGTGGCATTGGCTAGTAAATCATGGAGAACCTAGAAATACAATAGAAGGGCAGTCTACTAAATTTTTGTTCAAGCTGTATAAACAAAAGAGTTCTAGGTCAAGTGAACAGAAGTCTAACCTGAATTACAAAAACCCAGAGTCACGGCCCCTTAATCAATTTCCAGACTTGAAACAGTTTACAGACCCAGAGCCCCTTGAATGAAGGGGAGGCCAGGTCCCTTTGGGGGAGAACCCTGTTACACTGCCACAAATTTATACTGTTAATCTTCCTCCAAGCCTTCCCCAAGGAGACCGATGGCCTTTTACCAGGGTAACTGTGCAGTGAGGAAAAGGAAATGATCAGATATTTCGGCGATTATTAGACACCGGTTCAGAAGTGACATTAATTCCAGGAGACCCAAAACGTCAC
>PVIY010060941.1:0-11442 GCA_004026745.1 Myrmecophaga tridactyla | reverse complement strand
TGTGCAGCCCGAGAAGACCCTGGTGGGGTTCCTCTTTCTGCTAGTCCATTGGAGTCTCAGGTGTCTCTGACAGGCCCTCCAAATTGTAAAACCCACAGATTTTATTTTTGCACCTAAAGCATAGCCCATTCTTGCCCTCAGGCTGGCGTGGCCTGCAGAGGGAGACCCTGGAAACCCGAGAGGGTAAAGCCCCTTTGTGGGCCTGGCCTCAAATGTCAGGCCAGGCTGTGTGTTCCCCTGCCTCCCCTTCTCTAAAGACAGACTCTTTTATAAGATTTTGCTAATAAAACACTGAAACTTTCTTGGAATGCACATGCTGCTTTTTCTTGGTTGTCTTGGGCTGGGGTTGAGCAGAGTTGCTGGGGAGGCAGCTCACGTGCTGCCCCATGGCTGAAAGGCTGACCCTGGAACTCCCATGGGCACACAGTGAGGGTTTCTAGGGGTCTGGGGGTGAGGACCCCCCAAAACGAGCCTGGCCAGGAGCACAGCCCTCGGCCCCACAGGGCAGCTCTCTGCCGGGGTCCTGGGGCCTCAGGCTGGAGAGCCTTGGTGGCTCCACCCCCATGGGCCTCCCTCCCCTGTTGAGGTGTCCTCCTGGAGCTCCCACCCCGAGTCTTGAGGCAGCCAGAGTTCACAGCTCCCCTCAGCTCCCAGTAAATGCACCCCTACTTGCCTGTTGGTTGGGTGGGGCATGTGGGGGTGGGGGATGGGGCCCCTGCCTGCACAAGGAGGGCTGTGGGCCCCAAGGGGATTCCTCAGGTCCTGGGCAAGGTAGGAGCCCAGCTGGGAGGGGGCTCGGCAGGGGCAAGTCTGCTGCAGGGCCCCAGCCTCTCTGAGCCCTGGGTCCCCACTCTGTGAACCAGGCACACCATCCTCGTTGTACCTTTGCGTGGGTTCAAGAACTCAGAAATGAGGCCCGTGGGGGCAGCGGGACTCTCCCACCTCAGTGGAGGGAGAAAAGGCCTGGGCAGGGTGGGGGGTGCTCTGACCACTCTGCCGGCTGTGCTGGGGGATGGAGGCAGCGGGGATCCGGTCTTAGAGCCGCAGGCAGGACCACGGGCCAGGGCCAGCAGGCTGGACTCCATGCTCGCGTAAGCTACTGTCCGCAGGCGAGTCTATATTCCCTGAGCACCCTCGGCTCCGCCTGCCGCCTCCAGCTGGCTGGAGCAGGCACCCCACATCATCCAGGAGAAGCTCCCCTCTACCCAACACTCTCCCAACCACATCCAGCTCCGCGGTTGAATAACGGGCCGCAGCCCAGCCAAGTGGCCGCCCCACACAGGCCATCGCAGCTGCCACGCCGTCCACAGGGCTTGTCACCCTCTTTGGGGCACGAGGTCTGGTCCCTCGGAAAGGGCTGCTCTGCTCGGCAGGCTCTGGGGGCAGCGGAGGGAGGACGGAGCCAGGGCCCGCGGGGGACAGGGGAGGGCAGGAAGCAGCGGGGACAGAACTGGCGGCAGGAAATGCTGTCACCCTGCACGAGCCAGCGCGGGCCCCACTCCTGGGCCCGGGGGTGAAAGGCTGCCTCCTCGCTATTCTTCCTGTTCTTTCTTTTAAATAATGAGGCCGCTGCGCAAACAGGAGAGGAAATTGACAAGGAGCTGGAGGCGCAGGGGCTTGCACTCCCTCCCCAGAGGCCGCATTTTCCTTTCATTGAGGATTGCACCCGGAACCCACGGGTGGCAAAGCAGGCCGGGGCGGGGAAGGGGGGTGGGGGGGCGCTTTCGGCCTCCCCTCCCCCTTCTCCTCCCAGATCACCAGGTCTCCTCTCATTATAAGGGGGAAACTTAGGCACAAAGAAGGCCTGTGCTTGCTGACTGCTTCAGGTCAGGGGCAGACTGGGCGTGGCAGCCGGGGCGTCCAGGAGGGTGCCGGAGCGAGGTGGGCTGGGGCAGGCGTGGGGGCTGCCAGGGAGGCCCCGAGGGGTCTTCCCGGTCTTTGGTGGTCTTGGAGCCAGACAGGCCGGGGCTCACACCCCAGGATGGCTACACGCCAGGGCCAGCCCTCGCGTTTTCTTTCCTGCCCATTGTGCCAAGCAGGGCTGCAGCAGGTCCTGGGATGTCACCTGCTGCTGATTCACCCCGAGGCTCCAGCCCGGGGTGGGGTCACTCTCAGGTCCTGCCTGGTCCCTGGAGGACGGGAGAGAGTGGGAAGCTGGAAAGGCTGCCCGGGAAAAGGAGCGGGCAAGCCCACCAGTGCCAGGCTGGGTGCTGTAACCAAGAGACGTGTCCGTGCCAGGGGCCACAAGCAAGGGGTGCCCTTCACGGGGGAGGCGGGTGACCCCGGAGGAAGGGGGGCTGGGGAAGGAGGGATGGGGAGAAGGAGGGGAAGGGCCCGCTGAGCGAGGTAGGGGAGAGGGAGGGGAGGGAGGGGAGGGAGGGACGGGTCTGGAGTGGGAAGCAGATGGAAGCAGGGTCCCGAGGGCTTCTCAGAGCAGCCTCTCTCGTCTGCCTCTGCCCCCAGCTCTGCCTCCAGCCTGGTCACCCTTTGCCATCCCGTCCCTCAGGAGACCCCAGCCCACCCGTGTCGTTGGAGGGCAGGGGGCTGCAGGAGTGGCAGAGGCGGGAAGGCTTCCCTGTGACCTCTGAGCTCTGCCGATGCCCACCTGCCTGTCCTTCGCAGAGGACCCAGATGCCGTGGGTACACTGGTCACCCAGAGCCAGGTGTGAGGTGGGAGGCCTCCCCAGGCCCTCATGCTCCAGGAATGGGCCCGGATGGCCCAGGGGGCAGAGGCCTGAGTCCCTCCCCGCCAGGCCTGCTGCTGCAGACAGAGCCGTGGGAGCAGGAGGGGGCAGGAGAAACGAACTGCAACGGCACAGAGACTTCGTCCTAAGCTCGGAGCCCACAGCCTGTGACCCCTCTCTGAAGCACTAGCATCCCCATCCCTCAAAGACCAGCACAGGGCAGGGTGAGTTGGGGGGACGGCGGGCTGCTGGTGGAGACCCGCAAGCCTGGGCTGCTCAGACAGCAGGGTCTGCGGCCCGGGAGGCCTGGGGAGAGACGGCAGTGGAAACAGGACCTAAGGCCACGCCTCCCTTGCGCTGCTCCGCCCCCTCCCCTAATTACACTCCCCTCCAGTTCCAGCCCGTTCCTCAGGCAGCCAGCAGCACCTCCCATCAGTCAGGGGTGAGAGGTTCAGCTGCAGTAACAAACACTCCCCCCAGATCTCAATAGCTCAATACCACGAAGGCTGCATCCCCATCTGTGCTTCTCGTCTGCTCTCCGAGCCCCTGGGGAACCCAGGATGGTGGCACTTCATCCCACATGGCAGTCACTCCCTGGCTCTCGGAGGGCCTTTGGTAACCGCCAACATCACTTCCACTCACACCTCCTCGGCCTGCCCCCGGTCACCCCAGGAGGTGTGAACATCCACGGGCCCGAAGAACGGGGATGATCTGACACAAAGCTGAACCCTGGATATTCTGTTTGTGGGACCCTCATTGGCTCCCCCGGGAGCCCGGGCCCCGACCTGAACCCCCATCCCTGCGGAGATGGACAGGGACATCCCAGCCCTCACCTGGCCCAGGATGGGAGCAGCAGAGGACGAGAATGGGTGGGAGACAACTGGACGAAGCCGCCATGACCTGGCTGCGGGTGGGGGACCACCCGTGGGGAGCGAGCCCCTCTCAGCTTCCAGGGTCTGCCAGGGAAGTTCTTATTGATGTCTAACTTGTATTCCCACTGGCCACCCACCAGGGAGCATAACAGAGGGCAACACTGGGAAGTGTCCTGGGAGGGCACCCCACAGCCAGGACTGGCTAGCTTGGGGCTTCAAAGGGCCACCCCTTGCCTGGAGGTGGGGCTGACTGCCTCCATCCCTCCCTCGCTCCGGGATCCCTCCCGAGTGCTCTGCCTCAGTGGACCGCAGGGCCCTGCCCCAGGCACCTGCTCCCAGGGCACCCAGTCGCAGGACCAGCTCAAGAGGCACCTGTCACTCATGCCGGTCGGGCCCGTCCTGGGAGGAGAGGCCTGGAGACGGCTCTCCCTGAGCCCACCTGAGTCTGACCTGATACCCAGCACCTCATGACCCACAAACGCTGCCCCCTGCCCTCGAGGGACCCTCTCCCAGCTAGGTTGCTCCTTCCTCCTGGGACTCCTGGCTCTCTCCCCTCCCCACAGAGGTCACCTTCCACCCTGCCAAGGCAATGTCCCCCCACTGGCGTGGTCCCTGACTGTCCCATCAGAGACAAGACACCTCACGATGGAGCACCTCCTCCCAATAAGGAAAAGGAGGTGTGGGAGCTGCACAGAGAGGCGGCGATGGTGGTGGGGTAGGGCAGCCAGATGGGTGCGGGAGGGGTCTGGGAGCCCGAGATAGGTCTTGATGGGGCTGATGTGATCTGTCCGGCTTTTGGGCAGTCTCTGCTGCTTGGGGTGCAGGTGGGCCCTGTTTTTTTTTTTGGGGGGGGGTACATGGTCTGGGAATCAAACCCCAGTCACCCGCATTTGAGGCGAGGATTGTACCACTGAACCACCCATGCTCCCTGGGCCCTGGTTTCGCAGTCGTTCTGCTCAAGGGTGAGGGCAGGGCCTCCCACCTGGAACAATCTGCTGCCTGGTCCTCGCTGACCTCTGGCCCTGCACTTGTCCCTGATTCCAGGCACAGGCCAGAATCTTAAGCTCCTCTTCACTGCAGGCCCCCTCCACCCAGCTCTGCGTGAGGGGCTCTCCCTTCGGCCCACGTCCCCCCCGGCCCCACGCAGCTGCAACTGCGTTTTGCCCTTGACCCCACCCTGCCCACTCCCCAGAGCCCTCCCACTGGCCCCCGTCTCTTAGCAGTGGCCGTCGTGGGCTTGCTAACTGGGACAGTGCGCAGCCCCTTAGCAACCCCCCCACCTCCGATGCACACACTTACCCAGGACCCTGTCCCACCATCTGTCCCCTGAGCCCCTCCCTGCCTGCCTCTTGCCAGGAGCCTGGGTCACCACCTCCAGCAGGAGAATAGAATATGCAGCATCTGATTTCCATGACTATAAATATTACCACGGCACAGGGATCCGCTCACCTTTTCTTTCTTGTAGGCTTTTTGTCTTTTCCTGGAAGTATTACCGAGAAATGAGGATTTACGGGATGATTTTGATTGCTGAATGATGATATACGTATTCCTTTTTGCTTCCTGGTATACTGGAGTTGACAGAGGGAAATATCTGAAATCTCTGAGCTGTCATCCAGCTGCCTGGGGCTCTGATATTGGTTGTGTAGCCTTTACGTTGTGCCCTTGTGATTGTGAAAGCCTTGTGACGAACCTTCCACTTGGACCCATTTTATCTGATTTTTCAACTTTGGAGTCTTGTGATCATTGAAGAGGAGAGCCCCTAATGTTTAGTAATGAAGGATCTTGGGTCAGCCCAGAACTCACCTGCCCCAAGTCCCAGGTTATCTTGATAAAACTGCACCTAAGCAAATGGGCCCAACGGACATGCACAGTAGCTTAGACTTTAGCCTGTGAGTCACCTGTGCCTCATTATAACACGAAAAATCACACCCGTCAACATGTTAATGCCACCATGTTCTTGATACATTCTGTGACTAAGTGTATCATCAATTTCCACATGCACGATAATTAGATCACCTCTAATCACATCTCCTGCAGACACTGTGCTTGTTATCCTAAAATCCGCCCATCTTTTGACACTATAAAACTATCAGAATTACTGCAGTTAGGGGAGACAGATTTTGGGCCGATAGTGATAAACTCTTTCTCTCTTTGAAACCCTGGGGTCTCAGAAATTGGTCACTGAGCACATTGCAGAGAACCCACGGCTTTTGTCCGGTATGGCGTCTTCCTCCCGTGCTGTTACAGTGACTGCCCCTGGCTTCCGTCCCTCCGGCTGCCCCCTCCACCCAGGGCTTGTTAAATACGGCAGAGTCTGGAGACTCCCCTCCTGGAATAAAAAACAAAACAAAACAAAATGCCTGCCCGTGGCACGCCCAGGGTCTAACCCATTGCTTCTGGAGAAAGCACAAATTCTGGCCCAGTTTTCAAAGTGCCCTCCAGCCTCCACCCACCTTCCAGTTAAAACGTGGCTCCCTGCAGCCTCCAGGCCTGCAGCTCTTCCCTCTTCTAGAACTATTTTCCACCACCTCGTATGAGCATTTTACAGCCCAAGTCTCCCTCTCAGCATCTTCTCTGGTTTAGTAACTGAACCAGCTCAGCAATTCCATGGGTCAAGTCAGGGCTGTCTTGGCGACTGAGCCAGGGCTCTGTCTGGGCATGGGGGCGGCTCTGCCTGGGCATGGGGACGGCTCTGTCTGGGCATGGGGGCGGCTCTGCCTGGGCATGGGGGCGGCTCTGCCTGGGCATGGGGGCGGCTCTGCCTGGGCATGGGGGCAGCTCTGGCCTGAGAAGGAGAGACTGGGATGTCTCCCTGGCTGGCTGTACAGATAAGAAAAGTCTCATCCACGGAAATGAGGCCCCGGCAGTGATTCTCCAACTCAAATGATAATAGAACCATGTTACCAGGGGGAAACTCTCCTGCTTTTTCTTAAATTATGTTTACTTGAGGGCAGATCCAACGCGTTCAAGCACAAAAGCTTGTGCAAACCCCTCAAGCTCATTGAGACGATACAGCTGAGAAACAGGTTTACGCGGCGCCCGGGCGCTGTGACACCGGTAAATCCTGCAGCAGCGGGCGGGCCGTCCTGCTTTGCCCGGGGTGGGGGCTCTCAGCCGTGCAATGCGGCGGTCCCAGGCAAACGGGGACCAGCTGGTCAGCCGAGATGTGGCAGGTGGTGTTGGTTTCTGAAACCAGTCGCAGGTTCGGGGTGTTTGGATAGAAAGATGCGGCTCGGGGGCAGTTTTCCGCTAGCTGTTTCCGCGTGTAGCGTCGGCCCACATGGGGTGTCTGGATTCCGAGTGCACAGGACGCCCAGATCTGTCACCCTGATGCCGCGGCTGCGGGTGGCGCTTGCCAGGCAGGTTCAGGGCCGTGCCCAGGTCAGGGCCAGGCCTGGCCCCAGGGCAGTTATGAGACAGAGTTGAGGGCTCCAGGGAGAAAAGTCATGGCTAGAGGCTGCGCCCCGCCAAAGGCAGCAGCTGAAGAGGGAGTGAGCGCCTCACCTCAGGGGGCATCTAAACCGGGGACAGCAGAGCCCCTGCCAGGAAAGCTGCCCAGGCTGTTTCTGCAGCTCAGAGGGACCCCTGAGGTTCCCTCTAGCACCCATTTCTGCCTCTTCAATTTCCTGCTGGGACACGAAGCCTCCCCAACACCTCCATTTCATTTCCATGCCTTCTTCATGGGATGGCCACGGTCTCCCAAACTCCTATTCATCCTCCAAAGCCCGCTCTCATTCTCTTCTCTGTGGAGACTCACCTTGCATCACCCCCCACCATGACCCCTTATTGTCACTTATGTGCCTTAGATGTTCCTAGTCCTCCTCTCTGCCTCTCATGCTCCCTGAGGGCAGAGACCCCTGCCCCATCAACCCTGTGCCCCTCTCTCCCTGTCCCAGACCCTTGCCCCAGGGAGCTGCACTCCCTCTGAGGGCTCTAGTCCCGTGAGCTCCTGCTGTTTGTCTGGCGTTTTCCCTGCCAGGAGTTTGGGCTGCGGAGAGGCTATTTCTAGCCTCTGTTATTCCTGTAATTATCTTGTCTCTGCTTCAGCCTCTGCCTGGTACCGTTCCACAGGAAACATCAGTCTGTCCCTCCAGGCTCTGGCATATGGTGATGAGGGAGACGCCATGCCTTGGGGCAGATGTGGGGGTGGCAGAGGTGGTCAAAAGACCTCCTCCAGTGCACCCGCCCCCCCCTGCACCCCCACCTCAGGCTCTGCTCTGTCCTCCACAGGAGCTTAGCCAAGGTGGGAAGAAGCTCTGACCGGAAGTTCTGACACCTTCCAGGAAGAAGGGACAGGGTGTAAGAAGGGGCCTGGGAGTTTCAGACTGTGGATCCTCGGTCACACCATCACTCGAGAATTTGTATCTGTTCCCTCCTTGCTACCTCCACCACCCTTGAAGCAGAGCCTGGGCTGGAAGAGACATGTTGGGACCATTTGCAGAATGAATTTTTGTCTGTGAGAATTCGGGCTTGGCCTCAGTGATTCTGTGCCCTCTTCTGTTCCCTGGATGAAGTGGTGTTTGTGGTCCACTCAGGCCCCTGCATCTTCTGAAGCCCAACTCATGGTAAGAAGGAGACCTGTGCATTCCCTCTGTTCTCTGAAGGCTGGGAGGAGAACCTAGCTGGTTTTCAGCATCCCCAGGTAAACCCGTGGCTGTGCTGGGCTTCCCCAACAAGAGCAGATGGGGCGTGGGTGGCCCACGTCATCTGCTGGGGCTGGGGATTCTAAATCCTTCCTTCAGTTGGAAGCAGGCACCTGTGGGGAGGGGGAAATGGAAAGAGGTGGGCTTCCCAACTGGGGACAGGGACGCAGCCAAGGTCACACAGCAGCTGCAGAGCTGGGGCCAGGACCCAGCCATGATTTAGTTCCCAGGCCCCAGACCACACTGCCTGCCTTTCCAATTTACCTATGAGGCTATTTAATACCCATTGGCCCCTAACCCCAGCTTCCTTTAGTTCCTCACAGCTGGGCCTTCAAGGCCCCCCATATCCAGCCCCATGGCAGTCTGAGTTCATGCTTCTCCTTGCACGAGACCCACACGGGGACCCTGACACGCCTTCGTCTGTGCTGACTTCCCACCATCCACAGGCAGCTGATCCTGCTGCCTCCTCCAGGAAGCCTCCCTGGTACGCCCATCCGGATGACACCAGCAAATAAATCACCTCTTAAAAGATGACCCACATCTCAGTCCTGCTCCAGTCCCTGAATGTCTGCCCTCCCACCCCGGGCACAGGAGAGCTGCCCAAGCCCAGCACTCACAGCCTTCCAAGAACAGCTCACATCTCCATCCCCTGGGCCCCCTCCTGCCTCCCTGCAGACATACTACCTCTGCCTTCAGGAGGGCTGGTCTCGCCTCCCTCTCAAGCGAAGCCCCCCAGCCCTTCTACGCCCCTTGCAGGTGGCAGAATAATGTCCCCCACCCCCCAAATGTTCATGTCCTGGCCCCAGAGCGTGTGCCTGTGTTGGGTTGCACGTTACTAATAAGCTCACCCACAAATGGGGACACTAGCCTGCATTCTCTGGGTGAGCCCAATGTCAGCCCCAGGTCAGCCTCGGAGGAGACTGCAGCAGGAGGGGGCGCCCCTGAGCCCTGGGACGCCTGGTGGGTCTGGGCCAGCAGGTTGTCTCCCCCTGGCATGGGACCTTGGCTGCGGCCACGGGCGCTGTCTGGGGAGATGGGGACAGAGGCCCCATGTCTCACGGCCCCTCTCTCAGGCCAGGCCTCGGAGCCCCCTCCCTGGCTGCTCATGTTTGGCAGTCCTTGCTCCTGACTTAGCATCGTTGCTCTACATTTCCACTCCCCTCCCCGCCCCCACCTCCTGGGCGTTGCCATGGGAACCAGGCTGTGGTCCCCACAGCATCCCTGATAGACAGGTTTCGGCTGGGCACGGGGGTGGGGGGGC
Source organism: Myrmecophaga tridactyla (assembly GCA_004026745.1). Classification (NCBI taxonomy): domain Eukaryota; kingdom Metazoa; phylum Chordata; class Mammalia; order Pilosa; family Myrmecophagidae; genus Myrmecophaga; species Myrmecophaga tridactyla. The sequence continues at coordinate 1,982 of PVIY010060941.1, read as the reverse complement.
GCCTCGAGAGGGGCGGCTGGGGCTGCGTGATGGGGACAGGCTCTGCTGGTCCGGGGGTGGGGGGGTGGAGACCCACACTCCTGCCATGCATCCAGCACCCCCAGGGCACGGCCGTCACTGCCACCTCCCTTTCCACCCCACCACCCTATCGTTGGTAAACGCCTCCAAAGCCACTGTCTCTGGGACAGGCTCCGTCCCCACTGCCTGGCCTGCTCACCTCTCCTTTCACCTCCCTTTGATTTCGTGGGAGATCACACCTGGCCCAGCCCCAGCCTCCACCAGCCAGTGGGCCTTCAGGAGCTCACCTCACCTTGCTGGGTCTCAGTTTTCCCAACAGTAAAAGGGGGCGATAGATGCCAGTCCTGGATGGCAATCTCTGCTCTCACCTTCGTCTCCCAGCTCCCCGCCTCGGTTTCCCCACCTAGCAGCATGGGAACCAGCGGGTCACGCGAGATGGCCCAGCTCTCCCCGGGTGATGGGCTTGTGGGCTGGGCAGCCTGCAGGACAGAGGGTGGCAGGTGCACCCCGGGGGCCGCACCCAGGGGAGGGGGCTTCTGGGGCAGGCCCGAGGAGCTGGGACCCACATCCTCTGGTGCCAGCAGCAGCCCCCAGTTTGTCTTTCGGGTCCGCCCACCACTTCCGTGCCTGGAGTCCGGATGGGCTGCGGGGGCGGGCAGGGAACCTGGGCTGCGGGGGTGCCAGGCTTTCCTGGGTGTTCCTGGCCTGCGTGGGGGGGATTGAGAAGGGAATCAGACCACAAGCCTCCTTCCGACTCTCCCTGTCTTTCCCCCTCTCCTTCCCTCTCTCTTTCCCTTGTCTTCCCCCTGTTCCCTCTCTCTCTCCCCACCTGTCTACCCCTGACTCTTTCCTGGTCTTTCCACCTTCCTTTCCCTTTCCCCCTCCTTCTTCCCCTCCCTCTTTCCCTCTCTCCTGCCCTTTGCCAGCTTTTCTCAGGCGTGAGGGATGAGCAGGAAGGAGCCCCCAGGCTGGTTTTGGGGTCCCAGGCGGGCCATGCAGCTCAGGAAGGCTGGGTGCTGGAAAGCCCTGGCTGGGTGTTCATCCCCTCTGGCTCTGTGCATAGGTTTAGCTCCAGGATTTTGCGTTGAAGGGGCGGGTGCTGGCTCCTGGGTACCTAGCAGGGGAGAAAGCTCTAGCACGGCCCCTCTTCCTGGCATGCACGGGGAGGTCACAGGGCCTATGGGTGGCCCGAGCTGGTCTGTGGACACGCTGCAATGGGAGCCAGACATGGAGAAAATCATGTGGACTAGGTGACTAATTTTATCGGTTGCACTGTGAAATGGCCGTATTTTGGATATATTGAGTGAAAATAAATATTGTTCAAATGCACTTCACCTTTCCTCTTATTTGTATTGTGGCCACGTGGCCTGTCTGTGTTCCTATTGCCGGGAATCCCTTAGGCCGGGTCCTCTCCCTCCGCCCTCAGCCTGGCCCTGCCCCCCTCCCCCATCCCAGGAAGATGCTGTTTTCCCCAGCAGGGGGAGGGGGCGGGGCCCAGGAGGGGGGTCCAGGTGGCACCCCAGGGGAGGCGTGGGTCTCGGGCTTGCCTGCGTGGGGCTGGGAGCAAAAAGGATACGGGCAGGAGGAGGGCAGGGACCTCTGTCCCTGGAGTGCTGGACCGCCCGCTGTCCCCATCCTTGGCTGTCCCACTTCCAGAGAGCTCCGTGCGTGGGCAGGACCTCCGCAGAGACCCCACGGGTGGACTGGGGGGCCCCTGGAGGCCGAATTGGGGAGGGGGGAGTGGAGGGAGTGTTCCGGGCCCGGGGCAGCTACTGCTTCTTGGGACAATATGAGGAAGCCAGCCCCTCTCCTGGCAACTGTCATTTCCAAAGCCCAAGGCCAATTCTGTGCCGCTCCCAGCAGGGTGGGAGTGGGTTAGGGGGCTGCAGAGCTCTGGACACCCTTTCAGGCTAGCACTGCAGCTGCCAGCCTCACCTAAACCGTGCCGCCTCTGCTCCCTCCCC
>PVIY010060940.1:0-11424 GCA_004026745.1 Myrmecophaga tridactyla | reverse complement strand
AATTGCTCTGGGTTGTTAACAGTTACCCCCAAACCTACAGGACTGGGCCCACCTGTGGACAACACACATGGAGGACAGAGACAAACTGGAGTGCACTGGGGCAGGATGTGGGGAATGCAGCTTGAAGGGGAGATGCTTCTCTGATAAGCCATGAAAGTTGGCCATTGTAGATGAGTGGTCCCAAGAGGTGGACCACTCCAAAGAAAGAGAGGGGTCGGTTCTCTGTGGTCCCGAGAGGTGGAGATTGCAGAGAGGCAAGCTTTTGCTCACTATGAAAACTGCTACCAATTATTTAGTTCTTGCTCTATGTACTTTACTTGCGTTCTCTCCTGTCATCCTTTAAACTATCCTGCAGGATGAATCATTATCTCCCATCACATAAAATGAAGATAATACCACAAGCTCTTCCTTCAGCCTGGGTTAGTCTTCCCCAGTTCTTCACTGGGATAATTCTGGCCCATTCTCCAGGACCCCTTCTCAGGGAAGTCCTCTCTCAACCCCAAGACCACAACATGTTCTGTTTTATAACCCCACTGAATCCTGCACTTCTCTCTCATAGCACTTATAATAATAATTGGAAATGCATAATTTCTGTGTAAATACTAGATTGTGTGGGACACAGGACAGGGACTGGTTACTGCTGCATCCCCCAGCAACGTGCCTGGCTCGTGGCAGATGAGGAATTATCCCTTTACTGAATGAGTGGAAAACTAAGGCAGAACTGTCAAGGCCAGTGAATGAGGATGGACCCAGGGTTGTCACCCATGTCTGTCTGACTCCAGGGCCAGTGCCCTTTCTACAAAGTAATGGTCAGAGCTGTTCGGAAATAGAATGAAAATTTAACGTGTGACCCTGTACTGGAAGTGTACAAATTTAACTGCAGGACCTCTTGGACATGGTGCCAAGAGAGGGCTCAAGTGTTTGCCTGGGGAGGGGGTCCCTGCCTGCCTGGAGACACTCCAATTCTTTTCGGCCCAGGACTTACCAGGGCTTGCTCAATAAGGAGGCAAAACAGGATGGCATTGCCCACTTCCCGCAGACTCTGGAACACATCTGTTTTGAGCTCTGCATACTCAATGATGTCCTTCAGCTGGTGATGGAAGAATTCCAGGATCCCTGGGAGAAGAAGTGAGATGGTCAATGGGGAGTCAACGCTACTCAGGCAGGCTTATGGGAAGTGTTAATTCAGCAGCAGCCTCAGACCTGACTCCAGGATACTAAAAAGCCAAGTCATGCATCCCTCTGTCTGCCAGCCCAGAGGTGAAAGCTTTTCTCAGGGCCCCGTCCCACATAAAGCACAGAAAGGTGGCTCAAACCCTTTTCAGAAGAAAGCAGGTAAATGAAACCAAATAAACACAAAAAGAGCAGCCTCTGACCTTTCCCTAGTTCTTCTAAAAAGTTGCTTGAATTCCTAATAAAGACAAGAGTTACCAATTTTTTTCATTGTAGAAAGCAGTTTTGTTGAGATATATTCACATACAATACAATCCACACAAAGTGTACAATCAATGCTGTTAGTGTATTTCATTTTGGACATCTTCATTACTCCAAAAGGAAAAACCCTACACCCCTTAGCAGTCAACTCTCAATCCCTTTATCCTTCTCTAGTTTTAAATAACCACTAATCTAATTTGGTCTCTATAGATTTTTTTATATCTACATTTTATATAAATAGAAACACATTGTATGTAGTATTTTGTGCCTGTTTTTTTATACTTAGCATAATGCTTCTCAAGCATTGTTATTATTATTTTTTAATTAGAGAAGCTGTAGTTCTACAGAAAAGTCCTGTAAAAAATACAAAATTCCGTATACCCCCCTGTTGATGATACTTTATGTTAGTGTGGTACCTATGTTACAAGTGAAGAAAGAATATCAAAATAGTACTATTTAACTATAGTCCAAAGTTAACATTAGGTGTATTTTCCCCCATATACCACCCTATTATTAATACTTTGCATTGGTGCCACACATTTGTTATAATTCATAAAAGAACACTCATATATTTATACTATTAACTCCAGCCCATCATCCAAAAAAGGGTTCACTGTGTTATACAGTTTTATCTTCTAGCTTTCATTCATGACCCAAAACTTCCCCTTTCACCCACATTCACAAACATTATTCGGCACTGTTGGTTACATTCCCGATAACATGCTACCGTCATCACCATCCATTTCCAAACCTTTACAATCAAACTAAATAGAAATTCTGCAGAAATTAAGCATCAGCTCCCCATTCTGTACCCCAATCTATCCCACGGCAGCCTATGTTCTGGATTTGTAGATCCTTTTTGAAGAAATATCTATTTAAGTCTATTGCCCATTTTTTTTTAAATAGGGTTGTTTGTCTTTCTATTATTGAGTTGTAGGATTTCTTTATATATTTTGGATATTAAACCCTGATCACATCTGTGGTTTCCAAATATTTTCTTCTATTGAATAGGTTGTCTTTTCACTTTCATGACAAATCAAGAGGCCACCTGAACACTTGGGTGTGTCACATCTCCATGGAAGTAATCTAACTAAAAGGTCATACTCAGAATTGAGTGCATCAATCTTCATGGAAGCAATCTAATCAAAGACGTCCACCCTAAGTAATAGACTTGGCCTAACAAGATTGTTTTTCTTTTGCCTCTCTCTGTATATTTTTAAGTCACCTTTCCTTGTCTCATGTTCCTTTTGCCTGGATTGCAAATTCTGGGAAGAGTATCACCCCAAAGAGGACCTTTCCAAGTCAGTATAACCCAGCCCAACAGGGCCAGGGACCCACAGAAGGGGCACAGACCAGCTCCAAACTGCTCTGGGGAGGGGATCAGGATGAACTCCAAAAGCATCCCCAAGACTGTGCTTTTTTGGCCTGCCCAGCAAATGCAGCCTGTGCTGGTTTGAAAGGATGTATGCCCCCTAGAAAAGCCATGCTTTAATCAAAATCCCATTTCATAAAGGTAGAATAACCCCTATTCAACACTGTATGTTTGAAACTGTAATCAGATCATCTCCCTGGATGATGTGATTTAGTTAAGAGTGGTTGTTAAATTGGATTAGGGGATGACATGTCTCCACCCATTTGGGTGGGTCTTGATTGGTTTATTGGAGTCCTATAAAAGAGGAAACGTTTTGGCAAATGGGAGATTCAGAGAGAGCAGAGAATGCTGCAGCACCACGAAGCAGAGTCCATCAGCCAGCGAACTTTGGAGATGAAGGAAAATGTCTCCAGGGGAGCTTCATGAAACCAGAAGCCAGGAGAGAAAGCTAGCAGATGATGCTGTGTTCACCATGTGCCCTTTCAGCCGAGAGAGAAGCCCTGACTGTGTTCACCATGTGCCTTCCAGATAAGAGAGAAACCCTGAACTTCATCGGCCTTCTTGAACCAAGGTATCTTTCCCTGGATGGATGCCTTTGACTGGACATTTCTATAGACTTGTTTTCACTGGGACATTTTCTCAGCCTTAGAACTGTAAACTAGCAACTCATTAAATTCTCCCTTTTAAAAGCCATTCCGTTTCTGGTATATTGCATTCCAGCAGCTAGCAAACACAGTCCTTCAGCTAACTACATCCCACAGCCCTGAGGAAGCACTGTGTCTTTAAATTTCCACTGCCTCTGCCCCTGCCCAGGGTGAGGTTGAAACAATGGCTACTGCCACCTTTATCCAGACTGGGTTGAAAAGGTAAATCAGAGCTGGGACCCCGTGGTCAGAATTCACTAATCAAAAATTGTAATTGGTCATGCCCACTCCTGTTCTTGGGGAAGAGCATTATTATGTCCCTTTCTGCCACCAGTAAGCAAACCAGGGACTGGATCCCAAGGCAGCCTGCAACAAGGGTGGGGGATGAACATTGATGTGCAGAGAGAACAACTCACTATTCTTTACCATAGTTTATCAGCCTCTTCCTCTCGCTCTTCCCTGGATATTGTGTAGTGTTCTTTTGGCCTCTGGAGTCTCAGAACATTGTTTCCAACAGTTTCTGCCTGTTGAATAGCTGTTTTGGTAGAAGGACTGAGTCCTGGAGCTCACAACTCTGTCATCTTCCCCGGAAGTTCCCGCAGGAGTTAACATTTATTTATAGGTATTAGATATTGTGCTAAGCATTTTATCTGCAATATCTCATTTAATACTTACAACACACTATGAATTAGGCATTATACTCCCTGTCTCTAGATAAGGCTCAGAGAAGGTGAGTATATTGCCCATAGTCACATAGCTTGTAAGAAAAGAGTAACTATCTTCCTGGCAACATGGGACAGAAATCCTAGAATGAGCTGGAACTCAGCATCAAGGGTTTGAGAAAACCTTCTCGACTGAAAGGGGGAAGAGAGAGATGAGACAAAATAAAGTGTCAGTGGCTGAGAGATTCCAAACAGAGTCGAGAGGTTATCCTGGAGGTTATCCTTATGCATTAAATAGATATCACCTTGTTAATCAAGTCATAATGGAGAGGCTGGAGGGAACTGGCTGAAAACGTGGAGCTGTGCTCCAGTGGCCATGTTTCTTGAAGATAACTGTATGATGATATGGCTGTCACAGTGTGACAATGTGGTTGTGAGAGCCTTGTGTCTGATGCTCCTTTTGTCTACCTTATCAACAGACAAGTAAAACATATGGACTAAAAATAAATAAATAATAGGGGAACAAATGTTAAAATAAATTTAGTAGATTGAAATGCTGGTGACTGGTGGAGAGGAGGGGTAAGGGGTATGGCATGTATGAATATTTTTCTGTCTTCTTTTTATTGCTTTTTCCGAATTGATGTAGATGTTCTAAGAAATGATCATGATGATGAATACACAACTATGTGATGATAGTGTGAGTTATTGACTATATAACAAGAACTGAATGATCATATGATAAGAATGTGTTTGTATGTGGTTATGTATCATAAATAAAAAATAAATTAATTAAAAAAGAAAGAGAGGGGCGGGCCACAGTGGCTCAGCAGGCAAGAATGCTTGCCTGCCATGCCAAAGGACCTGGGTTTGATTCCCGGTGCCTGCCCATGTAAAAAAAAAAATAATAATAATAAAATAAAGAGAGGGGTAAGGGGTATGGTATGTATGAGTTATTTTCTTCCTTTTTCTGAATTGATGCAAATGTTCTAAGAAATGATCATGATGAGGAATATGCAACTATGTGATGATATTGTGAATTACTGATAATATATGTAGAATGGAATGATCATATGTTAAGAATGTTTGTATTTCTTTGTTGTCATATTTTAAAAATTTTTAAAAATTAATAAAACAAACAAAGAACACCATGAGCGAATAAATCACAATTGTTTAATCTGAAAAAAAAAAAAAAAAAGAGTAACTAAAACTGAAAACAGGGCTTTTGACCCCAGCCTTCTGTTGTGAATCACTCTGTCCCAGAATCTGACATTTTGGGTTTTGGAAAAATATTAAATGCCAAAATCACAGCCTTCACCTTTTCCTGTCTCCCACACCCCACTTTTAGTCCCTGTTACATCCACTGTTAGGGAAGGAAAGAGTTATTTTTTCTGCCAGGCAGTTGAATGGCAAAAACTCTTGTTTCCTGACTCACCTTAGGTATGGTATTTTGAATCATCCCAGTAGAGGAGGGAATTCTGGAGGTGCTGAGCTAATGAAGACTTTTACATGTAAATATAGCTATTCATTATTTAAATGCTTTCATATTCACGATCCTTTTCCCCCTTCCCAGTAGGCCTGTGTGGGAGGCCCAGCAGGTATCATTTACCTTCACTGGTGGGAGAGGATACCAGTGCTCAGGGCGATTAAAAATGGCTAGCTACTAGCAAAGGCAGGATGCAAATCCAGGGCTCTGAGTCCCGTGCAGTGCTCTGCCAGCCCACTGGCATATTAAGAGATGCTTATGCTAACAGGTAGATGGCCAGAGCCACCTCGTTCCCACCATGGGTTGGGTTTGGATCATTTTTCCATCACCGACCCCTATCCCAGTCCCTCAACACCCACCTGGGGATCCGTATTCATGCCGGGGCAAGCGGCATATCTTGGGCATCACCTCTATCAGTGTTTTCACATACTGTAGGATGGTTCCTTGGAGCTGATGAAACAAGAGTACAAGATGAATGAAATAATCCATAACTACTGGACATGCATTTGTGGGCTGAAAGCTGGGCAACTGGAGTGTGTATGGAGGGTCAGCTGAGACCAGTGGGCAAAACATTGCTCCTCAAAGGAGGGAGGGGTTTCTCTCCTAAAGAAGGTGGCCAGCCCCACTGTCACATGCAGAGGACACAAGAGGGAGCTCCGTTCATGAATGTTTTGGGCATATAGTCTTCAAGGCCATACTTCTTGGCCAAGGATGCTTGGATGAGGTCCAGATTGAGAGCTAAGGTGATATGGGAACAGGGAGCTGGGGGAATTGAGCCACACTATAAGTATGGAAAATACATGACCCATTCATCTCTCTTTTATCCAATTCCAATTTCCACATTACTTTTCTTACTCTGGATTTAGCCTCACAAGCCTTAATAAACCTATGAGTCCACATAGTTGCTATAAGAGAAATGGAACTAGCAGGTGAATCCTGGTTGCTATTCCTCACCTGGTTATACATTTTCCTTTTGTTATCTCAAAACTTCAGGAAAATCTTGTTTAACTGTTTTAGCCTTGCTTTAGCAGTGTCATATGACCACACACGTGGCAGAATGGTAGAGATACAGAATTCCCTGGAGATCAGTACAGTGTTGAGCAAGAAATCCCAAGGGGGAGAAGCATGGTGATTGATTATATATGTCTACCATGGGCACAGGAGTGGAAAATGGGAGCACATGTGTTATGGATCTACCATGCTCAAATTAGAGAGTGCAGCCCAGGAGGGGCATATCAGCACTCATTAGCAGGCCCTAAATGTCAAAAAATCAAGATTGCTGTGCTCAGTTATCAAATACAAGGAGTGGGTTTGGGATCAGAAAATGGGAGGCAAAGCCACAGGTCAGCGAGTACTCAGAAATGTGTCAGCAACAAATAAGAGTAAGCAAAGGATAAGGGCAAAGGACTCCCGGGGTGATTTTTATAGACAGAGCTGGAGCGCCTGTGCATTGTTTTTACAGGCCGAGTAAACAGTGAACCAGACCCCCCCTGGGCATGTCCCAGGGGCCTCATCCAGGCACCTCCTTACCAAGCTCTTGACGATCTTCAGCAGCTCCTCCATGACCACAGCGATGCCCTGGTAACCCAGCAGCCTGCAGATGGTCTTGAAATGCGGAGGCCCCACGAAGTTCCTGTAGGAGCTGTAGATGTGGCTGTAAGCAATGTTGAGAGGCTAGAAAAGAGCAACGGAAGCAGCTAAGCGGATGCTGGTGAGAGCTCTGGCAGATACCGCTGGGATAGAAGGGATGGGGATCTGACGTCATTAGCGTTCTCACTGATGATGCCCGTGAATATGTTGGGAAGATGTTGGCCATGGACGCTGATGTATACAGTGGCCACAGGATGGGGCAAAGATCAGTAGATGGAACAGCTGTTTGTATGGAAGAGGGAAAGGGTCTTCCAGGCAAAGGTCTCTTCTACAGGGACTCATGCCACCCACAACTGTCCACACACACACAACCACCTCCTCCAGCTGTGAGTTTTATAAATTGAGCCATGGGGTAGCAGGTGAGATAGCTGATTTGCCACTTCTAGAGGCATTTCTGCTACTAGAAACTGGCTGTAAGAAATGTGAAAACTTAACTGATTTAACATTATCTTTCTTTCTACTTTTAGTTGTTTCCATATGACAGGGTAGGTTCTTGGAATGAGGCTGGGGAGTCAGGGGACTTCTGCTGAGTGCAGGGGACAGTCACATAGGCTTTTTGAGCCTTAGTTCCTTCATAGCAGTGGTCCAAAGATGTCATGGAAACCTGGATGTCCCACAGATAAAAGCAGAGCTGCTCTATTTTGATGCTGGTTGAGGGGCCCAGAGCCCCATCCCTGGACTGGTCACCTCCATCTTCCTCTGAATCCCATGAGACACCTTCACTGAATCCTATGGCTCCATGGAATACAGTTGAATATCCTCAGAGGGATCTCTTTAAGATGCCTTCCTGTTTGAGAATGTATGGCCAAAAATAAGGCTCTAAATTGGTCTCACTTAGTTGGTGAGATTGTAAAGTTATCAATGAACAGTGCTAGCTTTTGAAATGGGACCATTTATGGAGCCCCTTAGTGAAGCCCTCCACGTGTAATTCCATTTAATCTGTACCACAGACTTACAAGATATGTACACTTCTTAGCCCCATTTCACAATAATGGACCTAAAATAAGGGAATTAAAGCTCAGGGGAGTAAAGTAGCTTGCTCAAGGTCACACAGTTCAAAGATAGCTGAGCTGTGATATGAACCTAGGAATGGCTGATTCCAAAGCAAATGCTCTAAACACCTATCTATAATGGTGTATTTTGGAAGTGGAATTCTTACATAAAACATCTCCAGGTTTTTAGATAAGGTTTCATTTCAAAATTTAGTTCTGAAGATATATTTTTTCCTTACTGGGAATTGTAAAAATGTTGTACACAGAACGTGTAAATATGGGAAGGCCACATGTGATATTCTATTAGCTGAAACTCGATTAGTTGCCTAATTGGAAATTCCATATGAACTAAATAGGAACTGTAATGATTATTTTGGAGGACGGCAAGATTCTGAACTCCCTATGGAGGGAAGATTTAATTAGGTTCAGTCTAGTTTTTGAGTTAAGTATGTCTTACTATATAAAAATTTATCTAAACTTTACAAAACAAACATCACAATTATAGTACTTTCTAATAACAAGGATACACGAGCAATGCAATTATAGCCCCCTCTAAACACAGGGATTCATGAAGAATTAGAACACCCACTCATTCACCGGGCTGAATAACAGCTTCTTTGGCAAGCTGAGACTTGGGATGTGAGAAAGAGCGGTGTTCTCTAGACCACGCTGAGGAGCTGTCATTTAGTAAATTCTTCCAGAATGCAGTGTGAGGTAAAGGATGAACCTAGCGGAGGGTGATGTTTCGTAGTTAGTAAAGATTTCTAAATGTGTGGGACAGGAATGGTTCATAGAGGGAGGGGAAAATAATGGACCTAAAAGTATGGTGTCCACTGAACTTGATGGTCAGCAAATCCGAGAAGTATATGAATTGTTGAGTTTGATTTCGCCAACCATGTGGCCATTTCCTGTGTGTGTAGCAAATCCATTTTAGTGCTTCTGTAATTGGCCATACTTTCCAATGGGGCTGGGACTAGGGTAAGGAGAGCAAAGTGCCTTGGGCACAAAAGCCCAGGGGCGCTCGCTCTCAGGGTCTTGTACTTGTGCACTTGTACAGCTCCAAGGTGGGGGGGCGGAGCTGCATTCCAGCCCCTGGGCTGTTATCAGGGCTACACTCCATATCCTCCCATTTCCCTCAGCAGAGATGAAGTGTTTATACCAAAAATCAAACACACCATGAATGCTGCTGCAGGGGGAAGGAGATTGGTTGGAAAGGGGTATGAAATAATTTTCTAGATTGATGAAAATGTTCTGCCTGTTGATTGGTTCATTGGGTATACAGTTGCATATATGTGTTAAAACTCAAAGAACTGTAGGTATACTTGTAATGTATGCCGTTTACTGTTACGCATGTACCTTAATATAAAAGTAAACTTAAAAAACATGCTAGAGTATGTCATACCTTAATATATTTCCCAACAGTTATTTTCAAAGATGAAAATGCTAAACCTTGTCTTGGATATTCTCCCAAAGAGGGCCCACATGAGTTGGCTTGAGTCTGCACAGAACTTGGGGGCCGAGACGTGGCTGTGCTCGCAGTCAGGAGGGGCAGTGGGCAGAGCTCTCAGCCGGCCGTCAGGGCGCTCTCACCCCCTACCCACAACGGGGACTCTGGGCTTCTCCTCTCAACCCACCAAAACTCTGAGCCACATCCGCCTATGTTCCTTTCAGATATTCTATGAAATAAATTTTGAGAAGTAGGGAGCTTTCAAATGGATAGTCCTGGAGGAGACAAAAATTTTCTCTCTGTCTGATTCTCTGACTCTTTTTCTTGCTTTGTCTTGAGTCTAGAGGACAGGCTCTGGGGTAGACAGACCTAAATTCAAATCCAAGATCATCAAATTTAAATAGCTAAACAATCTTGGGCAAATTAATTAAACTCTCAACGCCTTTGTTTTGAAGACAATACTACTCCATAAGATTGTTGAAGGTTTAAACAAGATAATACATAGAGAGGCACTTAGCAGGGTGCCTGACACATTGTAAGCACCACTGAAATAAAGGCTATTATTGTTATTATTTTGATAATTAGGTAAATAAAGAATAAGGAAATAGAGCTTCCTGGTCAAATTTTTCCAGCTGTTTTGGTCACAGTCATGATTCATTTATCTAAAGATTCAGAATAGGCAAATCTACACAGACAAAAAGTCGAGTAGAGGTTGCTTGGGGCTGGAGGGTTGAAGAATGACAGCTAAGGGGCACGGGGTTTCTTTTTGAGGTGGTGAAAATGTTATAAAATTGAGTGTGGTGATGGTTGCACATATCTGTGAACATAGTAAAAACCAATGAATCATACATTTTAAATGGGTGAATTGCATGATATAGGAATTATATCTCAATAAAGCTGTTTAAAAAAGAGAGAGAGAGAGCTCTCCACAAGAGACTGTACTGAGTTGAGTCTCATACTGCTCAAGTGTCTGAGGAGAGGTCGAGAAGTGCTGTGTAGGGCTGGTGGAAGGGACTCCTGCCTGGAACTAGAGGTTGGAAGAGATGAGTTCTACCATTTCCTCCAGAGACTCAGTTCCAATGCGTTCCTCCTGGATGCTCGGCTTTCTTAGCAGTCTCTTCAATCCTCACACCCACCCAAGGAGTTTTTAGTACCAAATTTCCCTCAGTACTTCCTGGTAAGCACAAATGAAAATATAATATAAGAAAATTATTCAGCAACCCTCTCCAGTTCTAGGCAGAGAATAATTTTATCATCATTTTACCACACATACGGGTTTTTAAAAAAATTCCCCCTACAGACCCACTCAGTGCACTCAGGAGGCCTTGTTGGTGTTTCCACATAAGTCTTAGCATAGAAGTTCAGACCTCAGGTGATCACCTAAGCTCAGTAAGGACCAGCATGAAATGAGCAGAATTCAAATTTTTAAGTGATCCAGCTCACCCCACACCCCCATTCCCTCAAATACACCACACGCATGCAAGAGGAAATGCACACACATGCAGTAAAGGGCATGCACACGAATCCCCTGAGGGCACCCATCTGACCTGCTGGCTCAATAGGAGGCTGGGCCCTATTGAGAAAATGTGGGAATATGGGAGCCGGGGCATTTTCTGAGGTTTAGCAAAGAAAAACAGGAATGCAATATGACTTGAGACATTGGTAACTTGCCATAAATCTATTACATTGAACCGACCTTGCTAAGTGAATCAGGTTAAAATCTAACATGCCTTCCTTTAG
>PVIY010060939.1:0-11425 GCA_004026745.1 Myrmecophaga tridactyla | reverse complement strand
ATAATCTTTTTTTCTCTATTATCGTTTTATTTCTTTTTCTGTTGTCTTTTTATTTCTTTTTCTAAATCGATGCAAATGTTCTAAGAAATGATGAATATGCAACTATGTGATGATATTAAGAATTACTGATTGTATATGTAGAATGGAATGATATCTTAATGTTTTGTTTGTTAATTTTTTTAAATTAATAAAAAAAGTTAAAAAAAAAAAAGGGCATATATGGTAATTTGCTTTTGGCTCTTAAAAAACTCCATCTGAAAGTGTGATTGTTCATTGGCCACATCACACAACATGTTCACAACTAACTTCAAGAGAGTTTCGGGGATTTCATCCTACTTGGTCCCAGAAGGAGTAGCAATGGAATACTTGTGACATTATGACACCCATGAAGGAAATTAGAATTGGTTTAAAAGTTGATTTTTCATAATATTTAGCCTTTTCATTCAGGAATGTGGTAAGCACCTTAATTTAGTCGCTTCTGCTTTTATATCCCGCAGTGATATTTTGTTTATGTTTTTGTTTTTCAAGTAGTGTTGCATCAGTAAGGAATATAATAGGGAAACAAATGTACAAAGCAAGTGCATATGTATAAATAAACATACACAACACACATGCACACAGTGACAAAAATTTACTGTGGTACTTGGAACCTCTTTTTGTTCTATTTGCTAGTTATTGTAGCATATTAGAAACCTATTGTTTATGTACATTTATTTATTACCAGTTTCAGTAGTTGGGGTTTTAGAAGAAAAAAAATAGATGTTATACTCAAAGAAATAATTGATAAAAATTTAAAGAAAATTCTATTTATAGAGGCATGAGCAGGGTTAAGAGACCCAACAAGGGATGGGGACCCAGGGACCAACAACAACTGGTTGTTGAGCCATTACCTCTGCTAGCCTCAAGGGACGAAAGAAGGGGGTTGTACTGCATTTTCAGAACCAAGGGAGACCTGCAGCAAATCCTAAAGAAATCCAGGGGATGGCAGGAATTAAGATAGAAGTACAAACCATCATTTCTATCTACTTCTATATTTTGGCCTTCAGCTGGTGTCTCCCATTTGCTGAACCCACCCAGTATGGCAAAGAGCAGAGGAACCCAGGTGTGCTAAGTTGAGTTATGTACCCCACATAGGCATGTTCTTACCCTTAATCCACCTTCCTGTGGGTGTGAGCCCATTGAATATAGGAACTCTTGAAGGTGTTTTTAGTTAAAGTGTGGCCCAAGTGAATGAGGTTAGCTCTTAATTCAGATTACTAGAGATTTCAAAAAGAGAATCAGGGAGTCACAGAAGTCAAGAAAGAAGAGACATAATCATGTGATGGAGGAAAAGATAAAAGCCAAGGAACCACAAGGATTCCCAGAAAGCCGGCACCAGAATGCCACCAACATCAGGAGAAGGCATGGTCTTACCAACATCTTGTTTTAGAATCCTGGCCTCTGAAACTGTAAGCTGACAAATGTTTGTTGTTTAAGCCAAACCCATTTGTGTTTATGATCTCAAATTAAGACACCAGGTGGTATATTCTGAAGAAATCAACCTCCCTAATAGAGCAAAGCAGGGCAAAAAAGGACAATGAAGGGCTTGAAAGGGCCAAACTGATAAGGGGAATATACAAGCCATGGCTTATATTGATAAAATATAAACCTATGTTTTTGTAGAAAGAATGGACAGGAGGAAAGAAGGAAAGAAGGAAGGAAGGAATGTGGGAAAAGAGAAGGAGGGAAGGAGCAGAAGAAAAAGATTTATACATGTTGACAGATATAAATATTGAAAATATTAAGTGAATCAAAGTAGATTTAAAAATACAAGTTCAATATGAATCATTTCATGCATATTAGAAAAACAGAGCAATAATATATAATTTAATATATGTAAACATACTTATTAAAAATATATCAAAAAATTATAAAAACAATAAATAAGTATATTGGAAAGGGGGAAAGAAGTGTAACTAATAAAGTATCAGTGGCTGAGAGAGTTCAAATAGAGTCAAAGGGCTTCTCTGGAGGTCACTCTTATGCAAGCTTCTGTTAGACATTGCTACCTTTCATAACTTGCCAAACCCCAACCAAAACCATTCCAGCCAATCCTAAAGAATACCTAGAGCAATATATAAGATTCTACAAAGGTTCTATGCACTAGGGTAACTTTCCAGAAACCTACAACCTCCAGATGGGTCCCTGGACCAGATAAATCCTGAAATCCAGAGGGCCCAGCCTCTCCAGAACATCAGCTAGTTCCAGCTCCTACCCTATATTAGTGACAGACACTTCCAACATGAAAAAGTTAGAATGAGTGTGCTAGTTTGAAAGGATGTATGGACCCTAGAAAAGCCATGTTTTAATCAAAATCCCATTTTGTAAAGGGAGAATAATTCCTATTCAATACTGTATGTTTGAATCTGTAATTAGATCCTCTCCCTGGAGATGTGGTTTAATCAAGAGCATTTGTTAAACTGTATTAGGGGAGATGTGTCTCCACCCATTTGAGTGGGTCTTGATTGGTTTATTGGAGTCCTATAAAAGAAGAAACATTTTGAAGAATGAGAGATTCAGAGAGCGCAGAATGTGCTGCAGCACCTTGGAGCAGAGAGTCCACTAGTCAGCGACCTTTGAAGATGAAGAAGGAAAATGCCTCCCAGGAAGCTTCATGAAACAGAAAGCCAGGAGAAGAAGCTAGCAGATGATGCTGTGTTCACCATGTGCCCTTCCAGATGACAGAGGAACTCTGATCATGTTCGCCATGTGTCTTTCCACTTGAGAGAGAAACCCTGAACTTCATCAGCCTTCTTGAACCAAGGTATCTTTCCCTGGATGCCTTAAATTGGACATTTCTATAGACTTGTTTTAATTGGGATATTTTCTCAGCCTTAGAACTATAAACTAGCAACTTATTAAATTCCCCTTGTTAAAAGTCATCCCGTTTCTGGTATATTGCATTCCAGTAGCTAGCAAACTAGAACAATGGGCATAGCCCAAATACCCCTAAAGAGTGGGATGGATAGAATGATCAAAAGTAATGGTGGATTTGGTCTGTTAATTTTTTTAATTAATAAATTTTAAAAAAAATAAAGTGACTATAAACAGCAAAAAAAGTAATGGTGGAGTTATACAGAGAGGGTAAGGTTTAACAAACAAGTTTGATTCGTGAATCATTATATTGATATTTCTCTTAGTCTCCAGTATCTTAGAGCAGCTAGAGGTAAAAACCTAAAATTGTGGAATATGTAACCCATAAAGCTGAGATCTGTTCTACAACTAATTGTTGTGCTGTGCTTTGAAATGTATTGCTTTTTTGTATATACATTATTTTACACATACAAGCAAAAAAAGTCGATTGTGATGATAAAATATATATTTATTCCTTCTAGTCTCCTATGTTCTGGAGCAGCTAGAAGGAAAAATCTGAGATGATTATATGGTAGCCGTGACGAACTGTGGGATCTGTCCTGTAACTATTTGTTGAATAGTGCTTTGAAAACTATTGCTTTTTTCTTTCTTTGCTTTGTATATATGTTATATTATACGATAAAAAAAATTTTGAAGTATATATATCAGCTAGGCAAGCCAAGATGGCAGCATAGTGAATGTGGAATTTAGTTCGTCCTTCAGAGCAGCTAGTAAATAGCCAGGAATGGTACAGAACCACTGCTGGGGGAACATCAGTGACCGGACATACAGTGTACACCTGGTTGGAACTCCCGGGATGAGCTGAGACCCACATCAAGGCATGAGAAAGGCTTCTTGACCAAAAGAGGGAAGAGAGAAATGAGACAAAATAAAGTGTCAGTGGCTGACAGATTCCAAACAGTCAAGAAGTTATCCTGGAGGTTATTCTTATGCATTGTATAGATATCCCTTTTTAGTTTATGGTGTATTGGAGAGGCTGGAGGAAAGTACCTGAAACTGTACTTTCTGTTGAGCTGAAACTGTTGAGCTGTGTTCCAGTAGCCTTGATTCTTGAAGATGATTGTATAATGATACAACTTTTACAATGTGATTGTGTGGTTGTAAAAACCTTGTGTCTGATGCCCCTTTTATCCAGGTTATGGGACAGATGAGTAAAAAAATAAGGATAAAAATAAATAAATAACAGGTGGAGATGAAGGGTAAAAAATTTGGTAGATTGAAATACCAGTGGTCAATGAGAGGGAGGAGTAAGAGGTATGGGATATATGAGTTTTTTCTTTTTTCTTTTTATTTCTTTTTCTGGAGTGATGCAAATGTTCTAAAAATGATCATGGTGATGAATATACAACTACGTAATGATATTGTGAGCCATCGTATACTATGGATGGACTGTATGTGTGTGAAGATTTCTCAATAAAAATATTAAATATATATATCAAAAAGTAAAACATAAAAAGCATGGGAGGGAAAAGTATACTCTAATTTCAAGTTGGTGGTTACCTCTGGGGAAGGGAGAAAGTAAACCCTGTAGGGATGAGAAAGCTCAGCTTCAATTTTATTTTATGAAATCAAAAAGAGACTTGATACCTTTTATAATCTTGGTGGTGGACATGAATTTCTGCTATACATTCTCTACACTTTCCTGTATGTTCAAAATTATTTCAGAATTTACTATTAAAAAAAAGCCGATGTGAGAAGGAAAAAGGGAAACAGTATCCTGGCTCCTTAAGGAGGCAACCGCCAAGTTTTCTCAGTGGTGGAAATCAAGGTCTTTGAGTCAGGACACACAAATTGGAGGGGTACAAAGTGCCTTCCTGCCTTTTCCCAGCGGCTCTGCTCTGTAAGCCAAGACTTCTTGTGTCTTTCTCAGTCTAGCACCATCTCCCTCAGAGTCAGTGGGATTTGCAACCAGTTTCTGGCATTAGGTTTTCCCAAGGTGTTAGTTTTAAGTGATATTGCCAGTTTTTCTCCTTTACTATGACTTAATGGGTATTTTTTAAAAGGAATACAAGATTTCCTACATTAGTAACTGGTATCCAGGCACCATTTTAAACTAGAGCCCACAATAATGTTTTAAACGAATCAGTTTGTGTTAACGTCTTAAGATGTTGTATTATAGTTTATCTATTTTCTTGTTTGTCTTCCCTACTAGCCTATAAGCCCCTATAAGGCAGCAAATATTTTATCTATGTTATTTTGTGCCTTCAGCATCTGGCACAATGCCTGATCTCAACCAAAGCAACACCTATGTTGAAAATGTAGCAGCTATTTAGATGTGTAGAGAATGGAAAAGCACAAGAAGCAAAAGCATAAAAAAGGAGAGCATAGGAAAAGAATTTTAAGAAAGGTTAAATGTGATGAACACACTTCCTGCAAATAAGGACAATTTGACAATATTTCTATTTCTATATAATATGAATTAATTATAAGTATTATTCTATAATACATGAATGCATAGAGTTTATAATATATGTTGTGTTTTGTTTAGATAGAGTATACTATGTCCATTCACCTAATCTTTCCTACCAGAGGTTATCTACAGAAACTGGCAAATGTTACCAATCAAGGCTTTTTTTTGGCCAGAGAACCGTATACCAGCACATCACATCATCTCCCACTCCATCCCTTTGCTTCTGACACACTAAAGCACTCTGTACTTTAAAGACCACACACATCTGTTTTCTCCTGTCCATTCTCAGGCTTTTAAATTTTTGCTTATTTGAGTTCCAACTCTAATGAAACTTGCTTCATGAAGCTTTCCTAATAAACTCCAATCCAAAGTAATCACTCCACAGCTCTGAAACCTGTTCTTTAACTCTATTTAGATATTTTCCTATCCTACTTTCTTTTATATCAATATGTCTTGATAGATTGGTAACTCTTTGAGGGAAGGGATCTTTCCACCTTTTGACTTCTTAATCATCTAGCACAGAGAATTGTACACCACAGATACTCAACAAATGTTTTTGCAAGTGAGTTGATTTAATCACCTTAGTACAATAATATCTTGCAGTGTGAATAATTTAGTCTTTAGGGTCAGAACTAAGTTCAAATTCAACTACCTTATTATCTGAGCAACTGTAGAAAAGAAAGCAAATCTTAGGTAAAAGATGGGGATGAAATAATCCAATTCATGGGATTAATCGGTAATTAAATGAAATACTATGTAAAGCATTCAGTATAGTGCCTGGAAAATAACAACCATTCTATAAATATTAACTGTACTGCTGCTGTAATCATTGTTTTATGTGTCATAAGAATATGATGAAGCAGGATGAAGAAAGATACAGAAGTGCATGTTAGAGACCTAGGGTAGAGTTAGGCATTTTTTAAAATTATACATTGAATTATAACTGTTTCTCTTCTGTGTGAACTACAAATACAGGTACTCCTGCTTTGGGCCTCATAACCAGGATCCATGCCAAGAGACATGTCTAAAGGGTGAGACAAACCCAACTAACTAGGCAATTCCCCAGATTGGCAGGCTATTAAGTTGGAATTTTCAAAGGAGGTCTGTCCAGGGATAAGCCTCAGAAAAATGACCTTGAGAATGAGACAGGGCTGAATTGGGGCAAAGACTATCTAAGCACCTGAACAATATTGTCACTCCCTTCACACCTAGGTCATGTTAGTGTTTGGATACAAAACTTTATATATAATGAAAGCAGTTAAATGTGTGTGCTAAAATCCAAGCTAGAAGAAGACAACGTGGCCTGTTGTTTTAATTTTTAAAAAACACATGATAAATTAGGGGCCTCTGAATGTCACAGCAAGAAAAATGTTGACTCCTCCAGGTAACATCAGTAAACCTTACTTAAGCAAAGAAGCAAGGGGAGGAGGGTTGAGGAAGGGCCACTTGTATAAAAAGACTTAACTGGCCTCAGTCATCTCCTGGGACAAGCTGAGTCTGAAATTGCAAGTTTAGGAAGCACAGTCTGGACATCTCAATTTGAGAAAGTGGACACTGGCAATTGATTAACTCTTGGCCTTTATCCCTTAAGGATAGGGATGCTTCTGTGTCCTGTGGGGTTACCTGGCCCTAAACAGGCTATGGTTCTTGATCAAGAAAATGCCCCAAATTCCATTAGGATAGTATCAATTGGCATGTTACTCTCACATCTCTGGATGGGTCTTCTCCACTTGAAATACTGCAAAAGAAAGTTGATCTTGCTCTTGGAAATTGGCTGTCTTTCTATTCCCAGGCCCTCTTCTAGTTTATATTATCTATAGGTACAAACCCTGCAGAGATTCACAGGACTGTTAGGTGCTAAATGCCTGCATGCCCACTCCCACTCAGCAGGAGAAAACATCCACTCCTGTGAGTGTGCCATGTCCCAAACTACTTCCATAAATGCTAGGTCCTAATTTAGAGCAATCTTATTCCCAAATTTCCCCCATGATTTTTATCCCCAACTGAGTCAACTCCCCACTCCTGTTATCTAGGACATTTGTCCCCAGGTGAAGTACCATCATCACCCCATTTCCAACCATTTTCCACTTCTGAAATTCAGGGTATTACTAAGAAGGATGGGAGAGATCCTCAAGGAGCTTTCTACTGCAAAGTTTATTTTTTTACTTGGTAAATTTAAAGAACATTACTCTGCTATGAAAAATAAATGAAATATGGTTAATGTTTTTAAAATAAATTCAGTTTTATGGCTCCATCGATGTGTGCCTTGATGAAGTGTGTTCATTTTCTTTTAATAACTCCACATCCTATAACTGATTTTGGAGAAAATGCCATATTATGAGTATCAGGTGGGTAGGTCCCAGTAATATCAGAGTATAAACCAGCCATAACCCTTCCCATGAGACATTAGGCAATCACAATACCCAACACTGATGATGATGAAAGAAAAACATTTTTCTAGGGAGGCAAAAACCATTTATGGAAATGTTTGAATTTCTGTTCCATAAACACAAACACTTGAGAAGAGTCCGCTATAAACTGAAACGCTTGAGCATGAGGGGATGGGTGGAAATGGCAGGCGGCAGCTGAAGGTTTTCATGACCTAAGGGTAGAGAGTGTGTACATATTGTGTCTGTTATCATAAATATTTCTACAACCCATTGAGTCAATGATATCTTTTCTGAAAATGAACTAACTTCTAGGAAGTTAATGATTCTGTTTATCATAGCTGTATTTGTCCATTTAATTTACTGTGTTTCTTTTGATAGTCATTTAAAATTTTTGTTTATTAAACCAAAATTGCATTCATCGGGTGTGCCTGATTCTTTTACTGCCCCTCATTTCATCCCCACAGCCCCTTCTGATTCAGGCTGCAGTTGAGATGATCTAGAAAGGTGACAATAGCCCATCTCAAGCGTGTGCATTTTATCCCTACTTTTCTACGTCAAGACCTCGTCGAAGCCAAAGGAGTTTGCTCAGCCTGTGCAAAAGCACAGCAGAGGAGATTATGGGAGTTAGAGACCCGGGGGCATGCTCAGTCAGTGGGAGATGGGAGCCCCAACCTCCCACAATCTTGGGAGGCATTGTGTGTGCTTCTCAGAGGTCCTTGTGAAATCATGCCACCATAGCCAAACTTCAGTGGCACATCAAAGTATTGACCTTTCCTCCTTACCTAGCTCATCTTTTCTGCTCCTTCACTCCTGTTTCTTGGGCTCCCCTGCCAATTAATCTACCTGCTCCCATCTTCTGATCTCAGGCTCTGCTTTCAGGGGAACCCAAACAAAGATATTAAATATCTTAAAAATCTGTTATTAACACCACTGAATTATATATCCAAATGTGGTTAAGAGGGAGAATTTTAGGTGAAATATATGTTGCTAGAACAAAAATTTTAAAAACAAAGCCAAAAACAACCACAGGACTGTACAACACAAACAGCAAACCCTAATGTGAACTATGGACTATAGTTATTAGTGTAATTAAAGTAATATTCTCTTATCAACTGTAACAAAGTTATCCCACTAATGCAAAATGTTAAAAATGGGGGCATTTTTAAAAATGAGATCCCTGTATTTTCTGCAGGATCTTTCTGTAAACCTGTAACTTCTCTAAAAATAATATTAAAACCTAATGAAATCTAGGCAGTGGAAATCTGCCATTGAAATGGAGTCAGTGATAGAAAATGTACCATCTGATCAGCATACAAATATCTGGTTAGTATTTACTTAAATGCCCAGCACTATTCCACAAACTAGGGGCACTGCTGCAAGCACTACCTTTTAAAAATAGCCATTTACTGAGTTAATATTTGTAAGGCACTTAAGATTGTGCCTGCTACATCCAAAGTGCTGTATGTATCTATTCAATAAATAGAAAATAGATAAATGTATTAAATCCTAAGTATCTACTAATTGCATCTCAAAGTTTAAACCATGTCTCAACTTTTGCATTAACTCTGATAGATTTTTAAAATTTTATTTTCATCTCACAGGAATTTGCAATGGGAAGAGAACTGATGAGTGGTATTACCACACCCACCAGAAAACAACTCATGAGGATTTCTTGCCCATAGTTATCTACATAAAAATAAATTTATTCGATTCCCAGGCCATACCCCCCCCCCCAAAAAAAAAGATTTAAACATGTTTATAGAAATGTATGTAACAGACATAAGCATTACTGGTGAAAAACAGTGCATGCCTGAAGAACAAAAGCAATTTTCATGGAAAGAGTTTTTGCCTCTTTTATGCTATTCTCTATAGGCTGGCATCAGTGCCAGAGTTAAAATCCCACTGCTTTCCTGGAACAAAAACCTGATCAGACTCTGAAGGATGGTGGAAAGCTACTTACCCCACTTTAATTTGACAGAATGTCTATCAGCTGCCCATCTTTGGCAGCCAGGAGGTCTTGTGTTTAATCCCCACATACTCTACCTCATTTCTCACCAATTGAATCCTTCTCCTCACCCTTCTAGCATCTAAGTCCAAATCAAGATCACCCTCCTTGATGGAGTGCAAGAAACACTCCAGTTACACTCATTGATCTTGTCTCAACTTCTAGAGCCCTTGTTTCCTAAAATTTATTTTTGTTTTAATAAAATAACATAAACACCTAAAAGTCTTAAGTGATAGTATAATAGTAACCCTTTAAAGACTGAAAGTCCTCAAAGGCAAAACTACTGTTTAAACATTTTATTGCTTAGCTATCTCAATGGTAGACACATAGGATAATTCCAAAAACTTACCAACGCAGCCTTCCGCCTCAGAGAGGCAGCAGAACAATTTGACTCTCAGGCTGTCACTCAATTCTTACTGCCGTGGTCATAAGTCTACCTAGTTTTTAATATATTCCCACCTCTCACTATTTTGTAAAAATAAGATAAATACCAAAATGCTGAATATTGAATCAAAGCAAAAAAGCATCAGTTTTACAAATAGTCAAGTTCATACTGCATATCTATTTTTCCCCATTTCAGCCAATTGAAACTTCCGGACATTTAAACTTACATACGTGGGTCTGGGGAAACAAGGAGTTTCCCAATCTTCCTTCAAATGGCTAAAATATTTCCAAAATATGTAAGAAAACAAACAAACAACTCTTAAAAAAGCACACTGGAGCAAGAAAATGTTATTTTGGGAAAGTTATCAAGCAATTTATTTTTTTGTTTTTGCTTTTTTCTTCAGTCATGTACAATCAATAATCTGTCAAATTGTCCTTTTTACATCTGAACCAGATGTCAGGGGTAGCAGTGGTGTGGAGGTAACAGTGCTGCCTTTTATGTGGAATGTTCTAGCCAGGGGAATAAATCTATTCAATGTACATAATAATCAAGTAGCTGACAGTTATGCCATACTTCCTGCATGCCAGGGACCATTCCATGGTCTTCATGTGGATAAATTCATTTAAGCCTCATAGCAAGTTTAAGAAGCGAGTCTGAGGCAGAGATAGAAAAGAACTCTTCCCAAGTCACAGGGCTACTTCAAACCCAGGCTGCCTTCCTTCAGAATCTGTGCCCTTAATTCCCAGTGAGGGTAGACTTCCTCTCACATTACAATCTCCTTCGATCTGTTTTTTTTTTTTTTGCTTGTTTGTTTTGTTTTGTTTTTATGGGCAGACACCAGGAATTGAATCTGGGTCTCTGCTGAGCCACCGTGGCCCACCCAATCTCCTTTGATCTTTTGTACGCACTGAAGGAAATAATCTATTCCTAGATGTTGACAGGCCACCTATATGTGGAGTTTCCCTTGCTGTATTTTGCAACAGCATAACTCCCTTAGAGTTATGGATTACCTGGTCTTAACTTCACCTTTAACATCCTCAACATCTCACCCTCTTTTGGGTGAAAAAGCCAGTTTTTCTTGGTAAACAAGTCTTACCATTCTGCCCTTACTTAAACTGTTTGAGGTGTTCCTTTTCTATCTCCATCCCCACCCATACTCCAGCACAAGGGGACACAAAGAGGATTTCCATCTGTCTCTCTTCACTGCCAAATAGAAGAAGGCTTCTGTAATGTAGCCTATGATGGACGAATATTCTGATAGCATAACAAGGTAAAGCTTAAACTGGAAGAATGTGAATCTTTTATGCAATCCTGGTAACGCC
>PVIY010060938.1:0-11425 GCA_004026745.1 Myrmecophaga tridactyla | reverse complement strand
TTTACGTAAATGACTACACAATCCCCTTACAATATTAGAAGCACTATTAATCATCTTACCAAACCATTTTTTATAAATTATGCAAATGTAAACTTTAACTCAATCTATATTTGGGCCACATTAATGAAGAGTCCAAAATTCTGTCAACATTCCACTAGTCTCTAGTTCTACTCCACATAAGCAGTGGTTCCCCCATTGTTGGCTGCAGTTTAGAATCACTTGAGGAGCTGATGCCAGCCCACAGCCCACACCCAGTAAACCAGGATGTGATGCTCTGAAGCTGTCATGAACCCCAGGAAGTCACATTCTTATCCATTCCTGTGGGCATGAACCCATTGTAAATAGGATCTTAACTTAAGATGTGACCCACTTCATTCACAGTGGGTCTTAATCGCCTTACTGGAGTCCCTTACAGGAGAATGAAATTCAGACAAAGAGAAAGCCACAGAACCAAGATGCCCAAAGCAACGAAACCAGAAGAGAATGCAGAGATCAGCAGATGCTGCCATATGCCTTGTCATGTGACAGAGGAGTTCAGGATTGCCAGCAGCCGGACTTTACGGTGAAAGCATCACTTCGATGTTGTCTTGATTTAAACATTTTCAGGGCCTCAGAACTGTAAGCTTGTAAACAAGTGAGTTCCCATTGTGAAAGCAACCCATTGTATGGTATCTGCATTTCTCAGTAGCTTTAGCAAACTAGAATACAGAAGTTCTAGAGTGGAACCCGGACAGCATTTTGAGAACTCCCAAGCAATTCCAATGCACAGCTAAGGGTGAGAACCACCAACCTCAAGGCACACTGTAACTTAGTGTTTGTCAAAGACCTGAATTAAAATCACCTGGAATATGGGTTTAAAATGCAGATTCTTGAGCCCCAACTCAAATCTACCAGATCATAATTTCTCACAGTAGTGCCAGAAAACCTGCATTTTAACAAGTTTAACATCTATATAACATAAAACCAGCTTTCAGCAAGAAAATGTGGTGTTCCTCTGAACTTCTTTCCATTAAAGAACTTAATGTCCACCTGGACATAACCCTGTTGACATTTTTTTTGCCCCGAATACACCTAGGATTCACCTTTTTTGACCTAGTTTCAATTTTTTTAACATTTATATTTTTTCAATTTGTCATCAAGAAGGTAGTTTGTCTTCCCATCAATCTCATTGTTTTCCAATGAGATGAGGTAAAGACTTGGCATGGAACCATGCGAGGTTAAAGCAAAGAAGAAAGCTGCAGGCTTCCTCCCTCTGCTCTTCTTCCTGCTCCAGACACCTTCTCTAGGAATCAGACACTCCAATACTGAAAAGAAATTCCTAAACAAATGTGCCGATATTAGATATTCTCCACTAACCTGATGAATCCATCTTTACATGAATAACCAACAGTTATAATGGAGTTTCATGGAATCACAAAAATCTTGGGTTGGAATGGACTTGAAAAACTGCTTCACAAGCATGCTTCAGACAATGTTTACAAAGGTCTCCCACAGAACCGAAAGAGTTTGCTGCAGAAAGCTGGTAGACAGCTGGCTGTCCTTCCTGACCGCCTGGTGAAGAGGTTTATCAGGAAGATAAAAAGTGAGAAGGAAGGTAAGACTATAACAAAAAGGAAACACCACCATAAGTTAGAAATGATATGAAGAAAGCAGAAAAACGGGATAAACTGTGATAGACCCAAAAGGTTTACTATAGCAACAATGAGTGTGAATATCTCATTAGGAAAGGGAGAAATTCTGCAGGAAGGGAATTGCTGGCCTCAGACTTCCTCTACTAGATAATTGCTACCGGCATCCAAAAATCATTTCTCTCTTCAAAAACACTTTACCCACTTTTATTCCTTTGCCTTAAAAAAAAGGCAAGAGTCCTTGGAAGAATATAATAAACTAAAAAGTTAAATAAATGATGGTGTTAAGTGACTCCCCAAACTATTCCCCACCACCAAAAACATAATCCTGTCTTTCTATACCTCTAACAAATTAACAGAGCATAAAATGGTCCTTGTCTTAAGTAGAGGAGCATATCCTGATTTCAACCAGATCAGATATGTTTGTCTGCATGCAATCAGCAGTTTCTACTAGTACTAAAATAATCTTAAGTCATTTCTCTCTCTGCATTTTTAAAGCTGCGACTAGGGGCCATCCCAGTAGAGCTAAAGTTGAGTCACTTAACATCTTCGTATTTGTGTATATTTCTGGAGGTTAAACAAAAAATATCATTTCAAACCACACCCTTCATTTTATTCCTGCTGAGGTTAGCTCAATGTACTTGGGGACTCCAATTTCTATTACTTTTTTTTTAGTTGATTTCCTCAGATTTCCAGTCTGTAAGCAAATCTCCTAAAATCCTTCTCTATAAGGTTGAGAAAGTGTCTATTATTTCATTTGATTATACGAAGTCTTTAAAAGACTACATGAGAAGATTTCTAGGGTGATTTAAATAGGCCCCCTAAGTCCAAGGCTAAACAGAAAGTGCATCCAAACCAAAGAAAATCACACAAACCAAATTCAGAAAAATCTCTCTCCCCAACATAGTTTTCCTTTACTTCATTTTCACGGAAAACCTGTCAGGGCTGTTGGGGAGTGAAAGGAGCAAGGGGGAGAAGGCAGAGTAGGAAGAACCAAATGCAAAGCTGAGATCAGTCATTATCCTTCCCAGATATCCCTCCATCTAATCCCCTACTTTAGTCTCTGTGGTAGATTCAGTTGTCAACTTGGCCAGGTGAAGGTACCTAGTTATGTTGCGGTGCACATGAGCCAATGGTACCTGAAACTCATCTGTTGCTGATTTACATCTGCAGTCGGCTAGGAGGTGTGCCTGCTGCAATGAATGACGTTTGACTTAATTGGCTAGTGCTTAAATGAGAGACCTCAACGCAGCACAGCCAAGCAGCTCAGTATACCTCATCTCACCACTTGCAGCTCAGCCCAGGCCTTTGGAGATGCAGAAAGGAATCACCCCGGGGAAAGCTGTAGGAACCCAGAGGCCTGGAGAGAAGGCCAGCAGTGACCATCCTGTGCCTTCCTACATAAGAAAGAACCTCAGTTGAAAGTTAGCTGCCTTTCCTCTGAAGGACTAACAAAATAAATCCCCTTTTATTAAAAGCCAATCCATCTCTGGTATGTTGCATTCCAGCAGCTAGCAAACTAGAACAGTCTCCTAACAGCTACTTTCCTTCCTGCTACCTTCCCCTGGTTACCAACACCTCCACTCCTCAAGCCAGCCTCCTCCACAGCTCAGATAAAACAGAGCAGGAGTGGCTGGAATGGAAGATAAAGGCCACAGTCATGGAGTTACGTCAAAGATGAAGGACACTGAGGGAGGAGAGCACAAGAACCAGAGGGAAAGTCTACCTTCTGCCTCTGTGGATCACAAACCCTAGATGCTGCACAGAGCTTCTCCCCAAGAAGATTACAATTTGAAAGTCAAATATATTATCAGTAGGAAACATACACTATTGAAGAAATGACTCTGGAGTTTGAAGGAAATGGGAAGCCTATGTATGGGGTATGGCAGGAAAGTTATCCCAAATCTGTGAAATGAGCTGATCAAGGTTTGGAAGCAGGAGTGTGTGGGAGAGCACTGAAGGGCAGCAAAAAAAAAAAAAACAGTTTGGTTAGACTGGAAGGAGAGAAGTGAAATACTATTGGAGATCAAAAGCTCGCTGATGTGGAAAACTAGAACGGCTATCTAGCATGTAAATACAATGACAAATATGAGACCAGAAGTTTCTGTTTAATCCGAGGGCTGAGAAGGAAAGTTGGGAGTGATGGAGGAACACAGTCAGCTATTCAAACCATTACATTCAACGCCATAAAATGGATCAGAAGCTAATAAATATTTTCTGAGCTAAGGAAAATGTGTACAGACTAGTTTTTTTATTATATGTGGAGGAGAGTTAGACAAAGCACGAATTTAATAGTTCCTCCTACTTCCTTATACAACCATTATTTAAGGCCTTTTCTTAAGACCATATAAAAAATTCAAACCCATTACAAAAAACAGTTACAGAGAATAAAGCAATTACAGAGAATCAATGTTACTTTTATCGTGAAAGCCTAATGAGAGGGCTGAATCATGCTGGAACTCTAAAAGAAGCAGCACTGTTCTTTCCCACATTTGCCTATTTGGGAATAATGTCTTTCCACGTATGGAGTAAATCAATATATTCAACAAAGGGCATGTATTGATATTAGATATTTTGATGTATTAATCTTAAAGTCTGCATTTGTTCTAAGTTGTCTTTTCACCTTAAGTACATATTGAGTCTATACAGTTTCAATAAAGTTACAAAAATATAATAAAAAATACAATGTCATATAGGTAAAGGTACAAAATTAATAAAGAAAAGATCATGTAGAAATGTCCATCTGAGAATAAAAGATAGTCTACCCAATTCAAGTGACCTTAAAAATCATGAGACATTTTAGAGCTGATGGGAACCACAGAGACCATGAGAATGAGCCCCATTATCAACCAAGCTGGAAAATTGAGGTCACAAAAGATTAAATAACGCAGCTTAAAATCACAGAGCACATGACACATTTTTCTTTTCACTGAAGCACACTGCCCCTTCCAATGACTTTATCAGGCTATCTCTTAGTATGCACCGTAAATCTTCCAGGTACTCCAACTTGTGCTTATTTCCCCCCTTCATATTAACCACCAGAAAAAATCACCTGGTCCCAACCTCAGGTAGGAACTTAGTGTCAGGTACCCACACAAATGGTTCTATTGCACAATAAGGCCTAAAGAAGGTATAATGTGAATATCTATGATTTGATACACACACATTACCATGAAGTTTATAAATATGACTGACTAGTTACAAAGAAAAATGAAATATCACAATATAGTAAAAGTTCAACCATTTGACAGCCAACATGCTAGCCTTCTGGTATAGCACTAATTAGAGGAAAACACTTCATCGATATTTGAAATAAATAAAAAAGATCCTCACCAATCCATAACACGAACCCAAACGGGAAATAAAGATACAAGGATTGTATATTTAAAAAAAAAAAAAAACAGTTGATTAGAAAACCATTTGTAAGAAAAAGCAGCCTTGAAAACAGAATCTTGCTTACTGGAAATTTAAGACACCTGGGGAAAAGAATGTATGACAAGACAGAAGACAAGGGGTGAGGAGAAGAGAGAGAAAACCCTAGAAATAATGGCAGTGTCAGCAAGTTTGTGATAATTGGTTATAGCAGTTCTAGAAAACTAATACAGGGCCTCCTAGAAAGAAATACAACAAGAGCTTTCTGAATCATTGCTCCCATTTGGTTAGCCAAGTTAGCAACTCTGAGGAGTAGATTTAAATGAGGCCCCACCTTCAAGCACCCTGGAGTATAAACGGAGTCAAATATCCCGGAGAAGTGGTCAGCCAGGGGCTTCCAATCCTCCCAAACTGAAAGGCTTATTAGAGAAGACTTGGAAAAGAGCAAACACAAGAAAATGTCTGTCAAATACCAGAGTATTGATTCATTTACCCTATATAATAGCAAAGCTGAGAAAAAGAAGTTCGTTTTGAAAAGTCTGTATTAGGCATTCTGGAAGTATCCAGTTTGCAATAACACATACTTCATTTCTGTCTAAGACCTTAGTTGAAGTAGCTTTAGAGTCCACATTTCTACCAACAGTCTCTTCAAAACATTTTAGGCCTACTCTATCAAGCACCTCACAATTCTTCCAAAATCTTCTTGCTGTCCATTTAAAAAGTCATTTCAACATATTTGGTATTTGCAAACCATAGCAGCACCCAATCCCAGTACTTAGAACTGCATGCCCTTATCTCTGATACATCAACTTTGAAAAGCAAAGTTACTTCTTGTTGCTTCTTGATCCCAGGTGGTTGAGTTTGGTGGTTTCAGAAAGGGTGACCAAGAACCATATCACATGTCAACAAGGTTATTATAGCTGGTACAAAATATGCCTCAAATTAGGAGAGCACAGAATGTGTACCTCCTGTAGAAATGTTATAGTTGAGCACAGTCCATTGTCCTGAATCATTTTCCAGTGCTTATTTTGACAAGGTCTGCCTACTTTCTTGACAAGTGACAACATAAAAAGCATGTTGTGCTTCAACTGAATTTGTTCTGGAAACCCTGGAAGTGATATAGACTCATGGAGAATAAAATCTGCTGTGACCGGAAATGTCATCAGGCCAGATGTTTTAAATACTCCTCATCTCCCTGAGCACAGAGATTGCAAGCTAATGTGTAGTTGCAATTATATAATATTTTCATACCTACAGGAAAAATTCATTTGCGCCACTGGCTTGCCTGGGAAAGGCCAGCTAATTCCTGAGCAGGGCTTACCCTGATGATAGCAGTTTGTGGATCCACAAGCACTGGGGTCACCCCCTTGCCCCCTACCTCCCCACCAGTGCTTCCTACAGCAGGGGCTTCTTCGGGAGCCAACGTGGAGGACTGGGCCACTTCCTTCAAGCCATAAGATCTACCTTCTGCTCGACTGTCTTCCCCATAATCCCCACTATAAATGAGAAACATCATTTAAATATAGGAGGAAAATATCCAGATGAAAACACTTCAATTGTGAATGGGGCTTTCCTATAGGGAGTAGAATGGATAGGAAGAGAGAAAATGGGAGACTTTCACTTCTTACTTTATGTCCTTCTGCATATTGGACATTTTTGTTTTCCTAATTAAAAAAAAAAAAAGCTTTAAGGAATTATTGAAACTTTCTGGGCTCTGATTTTCTCACCTGGAAAATGGCAAAGCAAGAACATGAACTAAATGATATAAAGTTTCTTCCAACTATTAACTTATGTGGCACCAGAAATGCCACTCAGGAGTGCCTCACTTTCTACATCTTAGTGAAAGAGAGGAGAAAAAAATGAAAGGTGAATTGAGTAAAAAATGCCTCCGTTTTCTCATCTGTATAATGTGAATAACAGCATCTACCTCATGGAGTTGTTTTAAAATTTAAATAAACTTAGAAAAATGACTGGCATACTGTAAAAGCTGAAATGTCAGCTAGAAATATTTTTATTGTCATTATTCTTATTACTGATTCTTTGTCAACCAATAAGATATTTCTGCCATCCCATTTCCATGAAATAAGCACTATAGAACATTTTGAGCTAATATACATTATTCGATCCAAACTGTATAGCTATGATTAAGCATATCTTTCCATTAAAGCTCAAGCACCAAAGGCAATGCCAATGAAAACAAGATAGTGCTTTTTAACTGATAAAGAGGAAAAGTCAAACACTGTATCACTTCAATACCAATATTAAAGACAGGATTCCAACATCCCAGGAGTCTTGGAAAGAGTCCTCCTAAAGAAAGCTTCTGCAAATTCAAACTTGGTCATGTCTTCTAGTAACATATACAAAACACTGAGTAGGAGACTTCATACATGCAAGCAAGAGCTAAATAAACACTAACTACAATATAGCACTTGCATTTTTCAAAAATCCAGTAGTTCACAAAGTAGATTTTGAAGTGAGACTGACAAATATTTCAGGAACTCAATTCCACAAACATTTATCAAGGCTCATCTCCCAAAGTTGATGTGCTTTGTTTGTAATCAAAATTCAAACAAGATTCTTTCGGGTTGAGAAAAACTTATCAAAAAATTATAAAGTTCATGTAAATTTGGAGGAAACAAGAATATAGTGAAAGTTCTGGAAGAAGTACAAAGCAGCACTGTTTAAATTGTGGTGTTAAGACAGGAAGAGAAGTTTAGGTCATTGAAAAAGAAATATCAACTTCAAAAAAGATATTAAAACAGTAATTAAACTAATATTTGCTAATGAGTAATAACATTTTTACATGAAACAGTAATAAAAATATTAGTCTCAAATATTTAAAAGATCTAAAAAGATCATTCACAAAAGAAAAGCACTAACAGTGAACAAAGATGGGGAACAATCCAAATCCACCAATAATTAGAAATGCAACTTGAAACGATACCTACTTTCCCTAGTAAATTAGTAAAAATAATAATAATATCAAATGTCAGCAAGAGTTCAATGAAACCAACATTGCCTGTGACATTATACATTGGTACAATCCTCTGGGAAATCTATTGGACAACAAGGAAACAAATGGCATAAAAGATCTTAATTTAATAAGGGAAAAGTCATAAGTTTAAAGTTGAACATCAAGTAAAATTTAATAATAAATTTGGAGAAAACGTATAGCATCAAAGAAATGGTTCAGTAAATTATGATACAATCATCCCAAGAAATACTGCAACCTTTAAAAAATACAAACTTTCTAAAATAATGAAAAATGCAAACAAAAGTGTAGAAGCAGGATATAAAATCATTCATATACCATGTTTATGTCTTTATAAAATATGTTGAATATTAATAGAGGATGAATAAAAATTATAATAGTTGTATTTGGGTTACAGATTGTTCTAGTTTGCTAGCTGCCAGAATGCAATATATCAGAAACAGAATGGCTTTTTAAAAGGGAAATTTAATAAGTTGCTAGTTTACAGTTATAAGGCCAAGAAAATGTTCCAATCAAAGCAAGTCTATAAAAGTGTCCAAATTAAGGCACCAAAAAGAGGTTACCTTCACTCAAGAAAGACTGGTAAGTTCAGGGCTTCTCTCTCAACTGGAGAAGCACATGGTGAACATGGCAACCTCTTCAGGCTTCCTCTCCAGGCTTCTTGCTTCATGAAGCTCCCCCAGGGGTGTTTTCCTTCATTTCCAAAGGTCTTTGGCTGGTAGACTCTGTAATTCTTGTGTCTCTGTGGTTCTAGTCATTCTGAAGCTTTCTCCAAACTGCTTCCTCTTTTAAAGGATTCCAGTAAAGTAATCAAGACCCACCTGGCATGGGTGGAGTCACATCTACCTCTATTCAAAAGTTAATGCCCACAATCCAGTGAGTCACAACTCACATGGAGATAACCCAATCAAGTTCCAATCTATATTATCACTTCCACAAGATTGATTAGGGATTAGAACATGGCTTTTCTAGGGTACATAAACCCTTTCAAACAGGCACATTCTACCCTCTGAATCCTAAAAAAGACACATTTTACCATATATAAAATTCATTCATTCCATCACAATATCAGAAATCCCTAAAGCATTTCAGTAACAATACAAATGCAATAAAAAGTTAAAACCAGTACAAAGTCTCATCAAAGTCTGTTACAGGCATGGTCTGTTCTAAGGCAAAATTCTCATCTGGCTCTGAACCTGAAAAACTCAGAAAAAGTTATTTTCTGCCAACATACAACAACATACAAAGGAAGAACAGTCATAGGATACATATACCCACTTCCATAGGGAGAAACTGGAAGGAACACAGAGGTCACTAGACACAAGCAGTTTCAAAAACCTGCAGGGCAAAGTCCATTCGATTTCAAAGTCTGAGAGTCATTTATCCTCAGGTTTTAGAAAGCAGCAGTCCCATCCTTTCCAAGGGCCTTCACAGTGGCCCACCTCTCTCTGACTGTAGCCTGGGGGGACATTGGGGAGACCACCTTTTTCTTGGCTCCACCTTCTCCAAACATCGGGGCCGCACCCGAGCTCTCTTCCATTTCCAGGGCACATGCTCAACCCTTCCATGTGGTGGCAGCCAGGCTCTCCCCAATCCCCAAGGAGTGTGCTCTACCCTCTCCAAGGCCTGAGACGGCACTACTCTTCCACCGCAATGAGACAGAAGGCCCATCCTCTGCCTTTGGAGCAAATTCACCCTCTCCAGGTGCTTGGATGGGTCTGCTCTCCTGACCCAAGGTTTTTTGACTTTAGACTTTAACTTGCATAGCTCTGCCTCTGAAGTTATTTTTCCTCCAGTGGGTCTGTGCCAGTTTGAATCTGTGGTGGACCCCAGAAAAGCCATGTCCTTTAATCTTCATTCAATATTGCTGACTGGGAGCATTTTGATTGTTCCCATGGAGATGTGACCCACCCAATTGTGTGTAGTAACCTTTGATCAGATAGCTTCCATGGAGTTGTGACTCCACCCATTAATCCTTTAAAAGAGGAAACATTTTGGAGAGAGTCCCTTTTTTTAGAGCCATGGTGTATTAGTTAGGGTTCTCTAGAGAAACAGAATCAACAGGGAACACTCACAAATATAAAATTTATAAAAGTGTCTCATGTGACCGTGGGAACACAGAGTCCAAAATCCACAGGGCAGGCTGTGAAGCCGATGATTCCAATGGAGGGTCTGTACAAACTCCACAAGAGAGGCTCGCCAACCGAAGCAGGAATAGAGCCTGTCTCTTCTGAATTCTCCTTAAAAGGCTTCCCATGATTAGATTAAGCATCACTCATTGCAGAAAACACTACCCTTTGGCTGCTTACAAATGGAATCAGCTGTGGATGCAGCAGACGTGATCATGATCTAATTCTAGGAAATGTCCTCATTGCAACAGACAGGCCAGCACTTGCCCAACCAGACAAACAGGTACGACCACTTGGTCAAGTTGACACATGAACCTGACCATGACACATGAGAAAGCCACAGCAGAGCCACGAGGCATATAGGCAGAGAGCCCATGTGGCCAGAGACATTTGGAGATGAAGAAAGAAAACATGCCCGGGGGAGCTCCATGAAACAAGAAGCCAGGAGAGAAAGATAAGAGACTTCGCCACATGTCCTCCCAGCTGAGAGAAAACCCTGAACTTTATCGGCCTTTCTTCAATGAAGGTAACCTCTTGTTGGTGCCTTAATTTGGACATTTTTATAGACTTGCTTTAATTGGGAATTTTCTCGGCCTTAGAACTGTAAACTAGCAACTTACTAAATTCCCCTTTTTAAAAGCCTTTCCATTTCTGGTATATTGAATTCCTGCAGCTAGCAAACTAGAACAGGGTCCCATTTCTATCCCTCTCAGTCCAGACTGGCAGTGGTTCTCTTCATAAAGATCCCACAACACTCTTATTGGCTTTCTATGTAGTAAGCTCGGATCGTGCCCATCAGACATAAGGAGTTTCCACAAATCCTTCCTGGATAATTCCATGCCTAATCCTGGCTTTCTGTGAAATGGCTGACTGGTTCCACATTTGGCCAAATCCTCACGTGGGACACTATTCTCTGGGGTCTCCCTTCCTGGAAACCCAGAATTTTCCAGATCACCAATTTCTGATTTCTTTGTACTCAAGAGTTCAGTTCTCAGTTTATCTTTTTCCTGTCACCATTTCACTATAAGCTGCAAGGAGAAACCAGGCTGCACTTTCCACATTTAATTTAGAAATCTCTTCTGCTAAATATCCAAGTTCATGGCTTTTAAAATCTGCCTTCCAACCAAGCCACTAATCAATTTTGCCAGATAATCTGCCATTTAAAACAAGGATCATCTTTCCAGTTTGCAATAACACATACTTCATTTCTGTCTAAGACCTTAGTTGAAGTAGCTTTAGAGTCCACATTTCTACCAACAGTCTCTTCAAAACATTTTAGGCCTACTCTATCAAGCACCTCACAA
>PVIY010060937.1:0-11422 GCA_004026745.1 Myrmecophaga tridactyla | reverse complement strand
AGCTGAGGAGGTTTCCTGTCCGGAGGAAGGCTTCTGAAGCGAGGAAGAACCGGGAAAGCCATTACCGGGGGGCGGCAGCGGTGGGGGTCTGAGGGTGGCAATAAGGCCCCTCCCCGAGGCTCGGGAGATTTGTGCCAGGAAGCCCCGCCCCGTGGGAGGGGTCATCGAGCCTCTCAGCATTTTGGGCTGCCCCGCTAGCTGAGTGGGTTTGGGAAGGGTGGGGGGCAACTTGGATTTCCCTGGAATATGATAAGAATACCCTCAGTCATAACTGGCATTCAACCCTGCCGTGCAGCTGACAAAGGCGCAGGTTATCTCATCGGTGCCCTGACGCCCTGGAAGGGCCAGGCGGGGAAGGCGTGGCGGCCGGCGGCGGGAGGGCCCGGGCGGGCACCGTGCAGAGCCCCAGCCCGAGCGGCCCCGCGCAAGGCCAGAGTCTGAAAACAAATCAAACTGATAAAACAAATATTCTCTCGACTCCCCCTCCTCGCCTTCTCTACGTCAAAGGGCTTGGGCAGTTTATTTATCATAGCAGTATGGTCAGTAGCCATTATTTTTAAAAAATGATTTATACCTTTCAGGACAGATCCGTGGAATCTAATTAGCCGCAGAGGCCACTTCTGCAACCCGAAGGTCGTTTTTTAATTAAATTGTAGGAGCTATAAAAATATAAAAAATAAATAAGCCATAAAACATTTCTAATGCCGTGCAAGGAGAGCTCCTCTCGTGGGATTGGAAGTCCGGTGAAATTCCAGGCGAGGTGTTCACCGCCAAGATGAAGGGTCGGGATGCTGATGGATTTGGTGTTACAAAAAGAGAGGGGGAAATGCTGGTGAAGAGGACGCGACCATCCCCTCCGCCTGCTCCCAGACCCTTTCTCCCAGGAATGGGGCCGCGAGGGGCCGGAATCCACCGACTGCAGTGCGAACCCAACGTTTAGAGAAGCAGGGAGGGCATCACCTAGGGAAAGCCTCCGACTCAGCTCCTCATCGCACACAAGGCACAGGGGTGAGGGGTGCTGGGTGCCCTTCAGGAAATTAACCTTTCCAAAGCAAAGATTCCATGATCAAGCACATCTGTCCATCAAGGAGGCATCTCTTCTGGGCTTGATGTGTCTGTCCTATTGGCGTCCAGATGTTTAGTGGGCGTGATGATATAGCTTGAGTTTTGGAATGTCCTATGACCATTTGTCCATTTGTCTCATCTGAGACCACCCAACTCCCAGCAGGCAAAAACTAGGCCTCATTTCCCTGTAGTGCTCAGTGTTCAGAACGGGCATGAATAGAAACTTCTATCAAGCGAGACGCAGCATGATGGTAAAG
The DNA here is from genome assembly GCA_004026745.1 of Myrmecophaga tridactyla. Lineage (NCBI taxonomy): Eukaryota > Metazoa > Chordata > Mammalia > Pilosa > Myrmecophagidae > Myrmecophaga > Myrmecophaga tridactyla. Next base: position 10,100 of record PVIY010060937.1, on the reverse strand, counting down.
AGGCTCAACTCTGGAGACAACCTGCCTGGATTCAAATCCCAGCTCTGCACCCCTAATTTATGTCGCCTTGGCAAGCTACTTAGCTACTCTCTGCCTCAGCTTTCTGTTCTGTAAGCCAGGAATAATTATAACAAGGCCCACCTCATAGGGTTGTTTTGAGGACTGCATGAGTTAATTCCTGTCACTTTGTTAGAACAGTGACTGCCAGGTAATAAGAACTAGATAAGGTAATAAGCTATCATTAGTAAGAGTCTACATTGTACATAGCATAGTGCTAGATATGAGTTTCTGGTGTCCACGAACCTAAAATGTAATTAAATAGATAAGCTACACCCCTGGAGACAGTCAGAAGTCAAAAGCAGCACTTGATTGGGAGATCCTAGTAATATCTAAAACTATTAGCCTTAGGAGGAAAAATCAAGGCTATGCAGTCCAACTCCCTATCCAGGCCAGAAATCCTCTTAAAATATCTGTGATCTTCTATGTTCTATGGGAAACCTTTCTGGGACTTGAAACGAAGACATTCTATTTTTGAACTGCTGTCATTAGAACATTCTTCCTGATATAAGGTGAAGACAATTTCAGTCATCAGACTTCCTTTGGAGGGAATAATTTTGTTTACAGAAAAGGGGGCTTGCCCCTTAAACTGCCTTCTAAGGAAGGTGTATCTTGTTGGATGGAGTGTCCTTTGTCTTGCTGAGTTTTTATGCAAACTGTGAAGCTGAGGATGAACTAAATCTGCTTTATTTTATTTTAGCATTTGTCCCCCCTACTAAATCTGCTTTTGATAGTTGAAAGACGCAGCAAGGGAAGTAAGGAAAGAGGAGGTGGTAGCTGAACCGGCACTGTGGAGATCAGGTATATCTAACAAAGACTAACAAGTTTACTATTGTCTAGAAATGACACACATTTGCACAGTCCAGAGAAGAAATTAAAAATAACTGAAAATTTCCGCCCTCAAAGTGAACATTATACCAATGAGAATTATAAATTGTTTGATGTTGGGCAGGTACCCTAAACCTCCTTTACATTACAGCTCTGCCTGCCCACCTCTCCCACGGGTCCTAGTGCTCAACCGCTACCCTCTCTTCCAGCAAAAGCAACTGAAGCATCCCTAGTGTTTTATTTATTTGTTTATTTTTAAGCAGTTTCTCCAAAATCTGGTTCCAAACTCTTTGCCATCCTGAATGAGCTTCCCGTGGGTCGGCCCTAGCTCGTGAACACCCCTCTGACAACTTGCCTCTCCGCCTGCAGCACAAACACCCAGATAGGGGCCGCAGCTAGCAGGCAGCTGTGCCTGGTACAAAATTGGCTGTAGGGAACTTGTGGCCACAGCTGTAGCCCTGCCCCCGACACATCTGCTGCTGTTAATCCAGGTCTCTCCCACCCTGCTCTCTATTCAGTTTTTTTTCTTTTTTGGGGGGGGAGGGGCAGGCAGTGGGAATGGAACCCGGGTGAGAACTCTGCCTGAGCCCCGCCCACCCCACTCCCCTTCAATTTTAATGTGAAAAATTCCTGTTTTACTGAAACTTTCCTATAGGACCTGGGGAAGAGGAGGTGCACATCACAGAAAGCTCAGTATTTCTATCTAAAAAACGCCATTAGAGTTTGAGGAGTGAGGAGTGAGTGTACTCACTCTTCAAAGTCCCTCCTCAGCTGGCCCCCAGCCAGGGGCATCCAGATTTTGGGGAGCCTGAGTTTATACAATTGGGTGGGTCCTCTTTAAGAAAAAGAATACAAAATTAGATGTGAAATAAATATTAGCTAGAATGGAAAAAGAGATGACAAACTTCAAAAACCTGACAAATGTCCAAACATCTCAAAATCTAGAAAAGTGGCAATATCTTTATTAATTAACTGACAGATATATGTCTATAATATTACTTGCTACTTTTCTCTTTGAGTTTGTTTATTGTGAAATATAACACATATGCAAAAAAGCAATAAATTTCCCAGTACATTTTAACAAGTAGTTATACAAGAGTTTTAAAAGTTTGGTATGGGTTACAGTTTCATGATTTTTCCTTTTTTCTTCTAGCTGCTCCAAGACACTGGAGACCAAAAGAAATATCAATATAATATTTCAGCAGTCATACTCATTTGTTAAATCCTATCTTCTCTGTTATACTCCTCCTTCTCTCATTTTTCTTTTTTTTTTTGTGATAACATATATACAAAAAAGCAATAAATTTCAAAGTACATCATAACAATTAGTTGTAGAACACATTTCAGAGTTTGGTATGAGTTACAATTCCACAATTTTAGGTTTTTCTTCTAGCTGCTCTGAGGTACTGGAAACTAAAAGAAATATCAATATAATGATTCAGCACTCATGCTCATTTGTTAAATAAACCCGACCTTCTCTGTATAACTCCACCATGAGTTGGTCTTTCTCCCACTCTTTTGGGTATTTGGGCTACTCCCATTCTAACTTTTTCATCTTGGAAGGGGCTGTTGATAATATGGGTAGGGAGATCAGACTATCTAATGTTCTGAAGAGGCTGGCCCTCTGCATTTCAGGACTTATGTGGTCCAGGGACCCATTTGGAGATTGTAGGTTTTGGAAAGTTACCCTAGTGCATGGAACCTTTGTAGAATCTTATATAAAGCCCTAGATATTCTTTAGGATTGGCAGGAATGGTTTTGGTTGGGGTTTCCAAGTTATGATAAGTAGCTATGTCTAATTGAAGCTTACATAAGAGTGACTTCCAGAGTAGCCTCTTGACTCTATTTGAACTCTCTCAATCATTGATACTTCATTAGTTACATTTCTTGTCCCCCTTTTGGTCAGGATGGCATTGTTGACCCCACGGTCCCAAGGCCAGACTCATCCCTGGGAGTCATCTCCCCCACCGACAGGGAGACGTTCACCCCTGCAATGTCATGCCCACGTAGTGAGTGGGGGAGCAATGGTTTCACTTGCAGAGTTGGGCTTCCTACTTTTCTTGTTGCACGCTGTCTGATTGCCTTTTCTTATGACAATTATTATTTTTTAATTCTTATTATGGTAACATATCTGCAATATAACATATCCCATTTTAACCACCTCCAAGTATACTATTCAGTGGCATTAATTACTTTCACAATTTTGTACTACCCTTGACACCATCCATGGTCAAAATAACATTGATTTTTAAATATCATTTTCTATAGAGGGAATAGAAAGACAAGTTAGTCTTTCCTCTAGCAAGTTAAACAAAATTTACTTTTTTTTTAACAATTAGTGGGATACATATAGCATGCAACTTTATACATAAAGTATACTTATAATACTGCCACAGATTTATGCCCTACAAACATAGGAGTTCTAATTAATTATATTTTGCACGATTTTCACCAAAAAAGAAAAAAACAAAAGATACACTTATAATTATATATACTACATAACTGAGTGTCTACTTTTTTTTTCATCCTTCTGAGTATATTGTTGAGAGAAGAGGGCTTCTGTTTTGAATAGGCATCGATGAAATTCAAATCCCCTCTTCACAATCTTTGTACAACTGATGACCAGAAGAATTTTCCATAGAATACTTTCTGGTTCTGTATATTTTAAACCTTGTTTCTCCCTGACTAACCGCATGCTTCCAGCGCTCAGCATGTAGGATATGTCCATACTGTGATACAACCTCTGACCCTGGGCCTGCCACAAAGCTGGATGAGTCAGCACAATTGGGGACAAATTATCCTCTAGTTGTTCCTATATGGGGATGGCTGGCAGTAATTCTATATGAAAGTGAGCATGAAGTACATACCTCTTTCCCACTGAATTCAAATTAAATGTATTCTCAAATAAACCTCCCTTTAACCAGATCCCCAAAACGCCTGCAGCTACTCCAGTGCTATCCAACAGAAGGTGAGGCTTGCTGAAGGAAGGTCAGAGGGAAAAAGTGGACTAAGCCCACCACAATTAAAGTGGTTCCGTTTCGCAATTTTTACAAACACACGTGTCTTAGTTTGCCTGGCTGCTATAACGAATGCCATCCTGTGGACTGGCTTAAATAAGGGGGATTTTATTTCATCACATCTTCAGAGGGTAGAAGGATCACTTCCTCCCGAGGTCAGAGTGTGGGGTGCTGGCTTGCTGCAATCCTTGGGTTCCTTGGCTCACAGCTGTGCCTTAAGTTACACAACCATGTCCTCTCCTCTTACGCTGACTTCCTGCTTCTCCTTGTGGCCTTCTCCTTAGATGTCCCCAGTAATCTGGATTAAGACCTACCCTGGTTCAGTTCACTACACCTTAACTAAAAGAAGCATCTTCAAAGGTCCAGTTAACAATGGATTCGCACCCACAGGGACATGGATTAAGATGAAGAATATGTCTAAACTGGGGTACATGATTCAACCTAGCATGTCACATGAGCCCATTGCTAGAGCCTAAGGGCTGGGAAGGAGTGGAATAAGTGAACAGCTAGTTCCATGTAAAATCTGCGTCAATCTACTACTTCCTCTAAAATTTCCCCCAGTTCCCAGATTCCTTCAGGAATCTGACTGAGTCTTTCTCACTTTTAAAATAAATGAATTTAATTTAAAAACAAATAATAATAGCAGTTAAAAATAAACATTTAAGGGTATACAATGAACAATTTCTCTATCATTTGCCCCATTCTCATTCACATAAACATACCTATAAGTAAGCAGTTTTATTAACTTGTTTTTGGTCTTTCCAGAGTCTTTTTTTAATGTGACTACCAGCACATACAATTATATTTATGGTTTTCCCTTTCTCACACAAAAGGTAGCATCCTACCTACTCCTGCACCTCACTTAATATCCGTTCTGAAAGGGCTTGGTTTGTTTTTTTTAATTCTTTTTGCAGCTGCATAGAATTATTTTTGTGAATTTGTCATAGTCTATTAATCTATTTGATGGATGTTTTAGTTTGTTAATGCTGCTGGAAATGCAATATACCAGAAATGGCTGGCTTTTATAAAAGGAATTTATTAAGTTATGTTCTAGTTTACTAGCTGCTGGAATGCAATATACCAGAAATGGAATGGCTTTTAAAAGGGGGAATTTAATAAGTTGCAAGTTTACAATTCTAAGGCCAAGATAATGTCCCAATTACAGCAAGTCTATAGAAATGTCCAATCAAAGGCATCCATCCAGGGAAAGATACCTTGGTTCAAGAAGGCTGATGAAGTTCAGGGTTTGTCTCTCAAGTGAGAAGGTACATAGCGAACACAATCAGGGCTTCTCTCTCATCTGGAAGGGCACATGGCGAACACAGTGTCATCTGCTAGCTTTCTGTCCTGGCATCCTGTTTCTTGAAGCTCCCCTGGAGGCGTTTTCCTTCTTCATTGCCGAAGGTTGCTGGCTCATGGACTTTCTGCTTCGTGGTGCTGCAGCATTCTTTGCTGTCGCAGAATCTCTTCCATTCTCCAAAATGTTTCCTCTTTTATAGGACTCCAGAAACTTATCAAGACCTACCCGAATGGGTGGAGACATGTCATCACCTAATCCAGCTTAACAACCACTCTTGACCAAATCACATCATCCAGGGAGATGATCTGATTACAGTTTCAAACATACAGTATTGAATAAGGAATGGGATTTTGATTAAAACATGGCTTTTCTAGGGGACATACATCCTTTCAAACCAGCACGTTACAACTTTACATTACATAAAAATGTCCCAACTAAGGCATCCAGAAAAAGATATCTTGACTCAAGAAAAGCCAATGGCATCTGGAACACCTCTGTCAGCTGGGAAGGCACATAGCTGGCATCTACTGGCCCTTTGGCTTCTGATTTCAAACAGCTTCCCCAGGGGCATTTTCTTTCTGCATCTCCAAACATCCCTTTCTGTGTGGGCTCTAAGCTTTCTCCAAAATGGTTCCCTCTTAAAGGACTCCAGTAAGCAACCCACCTTGAATGGGGGGAAACACATCTCCATGGAAACCACCTAATCAAAAGGTCCCACCCACAATTAGGTGAGTCACATCTCCATGGAAACAACTTAATAAAAAAGATCCTAACCAACAATATTGGATCAGGATTAAAGAACATGGCTTTTCTGGGGTACACAACAGCTTTAAACAGGCATGATGGACATTTACATGTTTTCAATCTTTTGCTATTGTGGACACTGTACTGTTTAATCTCAGACCCATACCTAACATGTAATCTCATACACCCATGTCTTATTCCATGTGTGCAAGTATATCTGCAGGATAAACTCTTAGAAGGCTTGCTAGGTCAAAGGGTAGATGCACTTCTAAATTTTACATCTATTCCAAATTGCCCCTGTTTGGGAGTTTACCAGCTTGCACACACACTAGCAATGCATGGGTGTGATTAATTCCCTGAAACTCTGACAACAGTGGTTCCAAACTTTGGGATTTTTGCCATCCTGACAGATGAAATTTGGTATCTCAGTCTAATTTTATTTGTTCCATTTTTTAAATTAAGATATAGCATATATATAGCAAACTGTACAGTTCAATTAATTTTTATGCTCAGGTACTGTGCTGGTTTGAAAGGACGTAAGCACCCTAAAAAAGCCATGTTTTAATCTAAATCCCATTTCCGTTCTGCCGTTACGAACATTCAATACTGTATGTTTGAAACTGTAATCAGATCATCTCCCTGGAGATGTGATTTAATCAAGAGTGGTTGTTAAACTGGATTAGATGATGACATGTCGTCACCCGTCTGGGTGGGTCTTAATAAGTTTCTGGAGTCCTATAAAAGAGGAAACATTTTGGAGAATGAAAGAGATTCAGAGACAGCAGAGCAGAACAACATAACCATGAGAAGCAGAGAGCCCACCAGCCAGCGACCTTTGGAGATGAAGAAGAAAAATGTCTCCCGGGGAGCTTCATGAAACAGGAAGCCAAGAGAAGAAGCTAGCAGATGACGCCGTGTTCGCCATGTGCCCTTCCAGATGAGAGAGGAACCCTGACCGTGTTCACCATGTGCCCTTCCAGCTGAGAGAGAAACTCTGATTGTGTTCATCATGTGCCCTTCCACTTGAGAGAGAAACCCTGAACTTCACTGGCCTCCTTGAACCAAGGTATCTTTCCCTGGATGCCTTAGATTGGACATTTCTACACACTTGTTTTAATTGGACATTTTCTCAACCTTAGAACTGTAAACTCCCAACTTATTAAATTCCCCTTTTTAAAAGCCATTCTGTTTCTGGTATATTTCATTCCGGCAGCTAGCAAACTAGAACAGGTACCATCAACCAGATAAAGATATGATTCTCTCCAACCCCTCCAGAAGGCCCCTTTGTGCCTCTTCCAAATCAATACCTGCTCTCAATCCTCACAACCTCAGAGGTAACAGTTGCTCTTTCTTCCATTTGGCATAGTAAATTTTCCTGTTCTTGAACCTGAAATCACACAGCATGTTCTTATTCACAACTGTCTTCTTTCAATCAATATTATATCTGTGAGATGAATCAAATGCTCTGGGAATAACAGTTTCTTCTTCATTGCTAGATTGTTTGCCATTGTACAAATATGCCACGAGTTATTTATCCTTTCCACTGTTGATTGACTTTTGGATTGTTTCTAGTTTTTTACTATAACAAATAATACTCACACATGCCTTATGCATGTCTTTTCGTGAGCACATGCATTTTCTTCTCTTGTGTATACACTTAGGTAGGGAATTGCTGGATCATGGGGTAGGCAAATGTTTAGCTCTGGTAGCTACTGCCCAATAGTTCTCCAAAGTAGTCAGCCTAACTTCTACTCCCTGCAGCAATATCAGTTCCAGCTGCGACACCTCCTTTGCGAACACTTTATTGTTGTCTTTTAATTGTAGCTATTCTAGTATTCATTATATACATAAATACTTCCACATACATATGTTTTTTTTCCTGAGCCATTTGAAAGCAGGTTGCAGCCAAGAGGCCCCTTCAGCTATAAATACTTTGGTGCATGCTTCCTGAAGGACAAGACATTCTCTTACATAACCACTATTCAATTAGCAAGATCAGTAACTTTACTGCTCTCTAATCTATAATATTTATCCAAAATGTCCCAATTGTCCCAAAATATACATTATAGCAAACACTTCTCCAGTCCAGATCCAGTCCAAGATCATACCTTGCATTGGTTGTGTCTCTTTAGGGTCCTTCATCTGGAACAGTTTCTCGGTCTGTCTTTGCCTTTCATGACCATAACATTTTGATATTTTGTAGAAAGTCCCTCAATTTGAGTTTCCCTGATTCTTACCTGAACCAACTATTCCAGAGATCTTTGCTAAATTGTGATTTTCTCATTGTAGCTTTAATTAATAGTGCCCTGATGACTGATGAAGTTGACCATCTTTCTCTGTGTTCATTAATCGCTTGAATGCCCTCTTTTGTGAAATGCCAGCTTGTCATTTGACCATTTTTTAAAACAAGTTAAATTTCCATTTTATTTTTTCCAGAGACTAGTTTGTCTTGAGTCTTTAAAGTCTCAGCTCCTTGCCTGGGATCTTGGGGCAGCCACTGCCGGTCTACTTAGGGTGCGGTTGTTAGATCCTTCCCGGCTTCCTGGGGGGCGATTCCAACCACGTGGCCATGAAAAGCACAAGTCACATGCAGCACAGCTTAGGAAGCACACAGGCTTCCATGACAACAGAAGCAGCCCTGACGGCTCCAACTCACCGGTGCTTCAAATGCCCAATTTCTTAGCGACCTTGAGCCTGGCAGTGGCACAGTCCCAGCAGCGACAAGGCTGACGTGGCTGTGGCCCTTTTTGGCACAGCCCATTCTTTCCTCGGTCATCTTGGAGGTGAGCCCTCTAGAGTGGCTGTTTTCCGTTTTCACTTAGGTTGGCTCACTTTTTCTTATTGATTTATGGAAACAGGTAGAAGTTTCCTGCATACAAGCCCTTTGTCAGCTATGTGCGTTACAAAGATTTTCTCCCAGTTCATGGCTTGAATGTTCATTTTATTAATGACGTCTTTTAATGAACAGAAGTTATTAATTTTAATGAAAGCCATTTTACCAATCTTATCCTTTAAGCAATTTATTTATGTAATGTATATTTGCTATAGAAATTGCATTTATTTATCAAACTTTGTCAATTTGACCCAATGACCATGTTTTCTCTATCTTATATTTAACTCAGCCTATTTAAAAACTGTGTAGAAAAAAACACAAAACAAAACAAAACAAAAAGATTAGTGGGGTTTTTTTTAATCTGTTTAAAAAATCCTTGCCTAATTTTTCAACAACTTTTTCTTTGGGAGCAATTTCAAATTACTACAGGAAAACTGCAAAAATAATGCAGAGGACTCCAATATGCCCCCTATCAAAATGCCCAGATTTACCACCTTTTAACATTTTGCCCCCTTTGTTATATCATTCTATCTATCTGTCTATCTATTTATCATTTATCTGTCTCCCAAACATATGAAGGTTGGTTGCATACATCATGCTTCTTGAACACTTAGTATTTCTATATATATTTCCTGAGAACAAGGATATTCACTTATGTAACCACTTTACAATGATCAAATTCAAGAAAATTCTCATTGATACAAAGCCTATGGTCTATACTCCAGCTTTTGCAATTGTTCCAATAACGTCGTTTGGGGCATTTTCTCCTCCTTTAACAGATCCAGTCCAGAATCATGTATTGCATTTGGTTGTTATTGTCTCCTCAGTCTCTATCTCTCTCTTTTTTTATTGTGATAACATATATGATATAAAATTTACCACTTTAACCATTTTTAAGCATACAATTCAGTGTATTAATTGCCTTCACAGTGTTGTGTCACCATCACCACTACCCAGTACTAAAATGTTTTTATCATCCCAAACAGACACCGTGTACCCACTATGCATTCACTTCCCATTCCCTCTCACTCCTGCCTCTGGAAACCCATACTCTACTTTCTCTCTCTGTGAATTTGCATATTCTAGTAATTTCCCATAAGTGGAACCATACACTATCCGTTCTTTTATGTGTGGTTTATCTCACTCAACATGGTATCTTTTTAAAAAATATTTTTATTATAAACAACGAAAAAAATATACAAACATTCTTGACATAACATTCTTGTCATGGTTATAATCAATGGCTCACAATATCATCACATAGCTGTGTATTTATCACCATGATCATTTTTTTTTTAACATTTGCATCTCTGCAGCAAAA
>PVIY010060936.1:0-11426 GCA_004026745.1 Myrmecophaga tridactyla | reverse complement strand
CTGAACATTGAGTCCAAGAGAAGCCTGGATGAGAATTCACACATTTGTAGCCTTACTTATGTTAGGCATTTGGGCTTTACAGCCCTCATTCAAAAAGACCAGCCAATGTGAGGGATGGTGAAGTATTAAAACAGTTTTTCTAGGTGAATCCATAGAGGCAGAAAGCAGGTTTGTTGCTTAGCAGGGGTGGATGAAGCAGGGAATTGTGTTACTGACAGTGGGTCTGGGGTTTCCTTTTGGGATGATGAAAATATTTGGGAACTCGATAGAGGTGGTGGTTGCATGACAATGTGAATGTACTTAGTGCCACTGAATTTTACATTTAAAAATGGATAATTATGTGCTGTGTGAATTTTGTCTCAACTTAAAAATGTCTTTTCTGCCATGATATCTGTCATTTATCTAAAATTTCCACCACTAGAGTTTATCTTTGGTCTTGGGGTTTGGAATCATACCCTTTGGTGTGGAGGTATTGTGGAACAAGAGGCCAAGAAAAGCACGTTTCCTGGAAAGTAGGTATGGGCTGCCAAGCCCCTCCTTTAACACCTAGCCATAGTTCAGAATATCTCATTGGTCAGCTATCATTTCACAAGGCTAAAAGCAATTGGATTGTGGCATGGGACAGATATGCTTTGCTTGGTTAATTTGGGGGAAGAGGGATAGAGGACAAGCGAGGTCAGCTGGGGAGATGGAATCTGAAAGTTTATCTGCTTTTCTTGATCTGGCCCTTAGCCAGTCCCCCACCTCCCTGCATTCACTCTGCTCCCTGTCTCCCCAGCGCCTAGCCCAGCCCACCAGTTGAGCTGTCAGTCCTGGGAGCACAGTTCCCTGGATATTTGCCAAAAGGCCTGATAACAGCAATAGCTCAATTTTATTGATCATGTCAAAAGCAGTAATTCAAGAAAGCTATTTAAATTCACAGGAGGAAGCCAGAGCAATTATCCATGTCTGGATCAGATTCTTCATCATTTTTGTTATTGGTTATTGAGCTTGGAGACAGACATTTTACATAAGGCTGATGTGGCAGTGAAGGGCCTGGTGAGAGCTGATATTTCATTTAGAGCCCAAAAAGAGCCTTAATCAACAGTTCACCAATACAAATCTATATACATAAAAGTTTACGGGGTATTACCAGGGATACGTGTGGGCACCCAGTGTTTTAAATTCATTTTGTTCTTAATCCCAGCCAAATCCCCTTGGCCCAGTCCTGCATCTCCTATTTCAGCAGCACATAATAACATTGTGATTTGTGATGGAGCAGGTGATTTCTTTTACAGTCTTTCCCCCATAGTTAAACTTTAATGAAAGCTTAAATCACAGTGGGAATCTCACGGGTGATAAGTAGATGCGATCTGTGGAAGGTACCATGAGACTCGCTGGGATGGACTGCAGCAGGAAGTGGGGGGAATGGCCCCCACCCCCCCACAGCACCTTGGACCTCAGCAGACAGCAGTCTTGCTGGGCAGGGATCATGCTTAATTCAACTCTAAATCCTCGGCTCCCAGTGTAGTGCCTCCAACATGGTGGCTGCCCAGTGAGTGATTGAATGAACAAACTGGGGAGCTGCCTACTTTGAACCATTGTTTGCCAAACTCAGTCACTCCCCTGTGTCATGATATTTGCTGTTTCTGTGCTGGGCATCTTCTGTTCACCTCTCCAGAATCACTCTTCACCCTTTTCCACTCTGGCCTGTGGCCCTCTGGTGTCCTGCTGAATGCAGCCAGTGGGAGGAACCAGCTGGAGGTCCGAGGTGGTGGAGACAGAGGCTGGGTATTTTTATCTGGCCCCCTCTCTGCCTTACCTCAGGTTGGGCGTGTCCCTCCACAAAGTTTACCACTCTTCTGGGGATGGGGAGTGGGGGGATCCTCTCTTTAGCTGCCCTCTTTGGGTTCCAATAACTGCCTCCACCCCTGCCCCAGTCAGGTGTGTTAAAAGCCCCCCTCCACTTGTTGTTAGCCTGGGAAGAGAGGCTTCACCATTGTTTGCCCCCACCTTTGTTAATATTCTTTTTATTATGTTCCTTTCAATTTCCTGTCTGAGCACATCCTCTGTTTTCTATTGGGATCTGATGGATAACACATCTCAATTATGATGTCCTTTTATTGTGCTTTAAAAATTAATTCATGGTTGGGTGATGGTGGCTTAGCAGACAGAGTTCTTGCCTGCCATACCAGAGACCCAGGTTCAATTCCTGATGCCTGCCTATGTTAAAAAAGTCAATTCATGTATTTTTACTTGAGTACTGACTTCAGCCATTCTCAAAGGGTGGTGTCCAGACCAGCAGCGTGAGCATCACTGGGGTGCTTGATAGAAAAGCAAATTCTTGGGCTCTAACCTCAGACCTCCTGAGTCAGACACTCTGATGGTGGAGTTCAGCAACCTCTATTTTAAAAAGCCCTGGGGGTGATTTTAACAAATGCTTACGCTTGAGAAACACTGCTTTAAGTAATAATTCCTGTGAAATCATAGGCACATGCTACTGGCTGCCTTCCCAATAGTCACTCTCCTGTGCTTCGTTGTCAGGAAACCCTAATTTTGTTCAGGACAGCCGTGTGCCCAGTTTAAACTCCACCTTTCCCAGCTTCCTTTGCAAATAGAGGTAGCCCCATGACATAGTTCTGTAAGTAGATGTTATTGGGTAGACTCCCGTGTGAATACTCTAGAAAAGGGCAGGAAAGAGGAACAGAAGAAGCTAGTGCAGGTCTTTTGCCTTGTGTCCTTTTCCTTCTTCCCATCTGGAATGTAGATGCAATGCTGGAGGTGGAGCAGCCACTTTTTGTTCAAAGGAGCCCATAAGAATGATACTTAGAAAAGGCCTCAAGTGTCAGTGGCATGATAGTACTACGTTCCTGGCCCTGGATGGGCCATCTCCAGATGTCTTGTTAAAAGAACAAGAAACCCTTCATTTTGGTAAGCTGCTGCTATTTGAGCTTTCTGATATATGTGGCTGAATAAAATTTCTAGTTAAAATAAACACGCTGGATGGGCCATGGTGGCTCAGCAGATAGAGTTCTCACCTGCCATGCCAGATACCCTGGTTTGATTCCCAGTGACTGCCCATGAAAAAATAGAAAAAATAAAATAGAAATAAAACATGCTCATCTGTGTATACCACCCCAGAACAGCTCATTGCCATGAAACTGCTTGAATGAAGCCATGTGGCTGAGGGCAAGATGCCAATCAAATCTGGCAAAGAGAGGCTTGCCTGGTAGAGAGCTGGGTACATAGCAGATGCTGGGTTTTATATCTTTGTTTACACCTATATCCTTGCATAAAATGGAATTGAAGAAAACTTCTGGAATCAAATTAAGCTGAAATTAAATCAGGATAAGGATTAAGGAGACTTGGGAAGTCTCCAGTGACTTTTTTTCATCATCATTATCATTGTCATCATCATCAATCTCAAAACACCTAGAACATCCACTATTTACAAGCCTTGTGCCAGGCTCTGGGGAATCCAAAGGCCCTAGTGACCTGATCTTATCTGAGCATCCAGGGAGCTCACTGTGCAGGCAAGAGCGGAGACCAAGAGGTCATCAAAGCAGGGCAGTTGGGGAACACTGCTCAAAGGAGGTGGGAAAGAGGAAATGCCCATCAACTATATATCTACCTGTCTCAGGCACTGCTTTAGAGGCTCCTGCCAGCCTCATAACTGCTTTGTGAAATAGAGGAACCAGAGGCTCAGAGAGGAAGAATGACTTGCCCAGCGTCACATAGCTTGTTAGGAGTAGATCTGGGTTTCAATTCTGAACTCTCAAATAGAGTCTAATAACATTAGACTATTAGCTAATCAGAGTTGACTGGCATTATGGATAGATTCCCCTAAGCCATGAGAGAGGGAAGGGACCCAGAGAGAGCACAGCCCTTCAGTACAGTCAGTGCTAAGTATCCACCAAAACCATCTCAGGTACTCTTCCTTTTCCAGAAGAGGAAGCTGAGGCTCAGAGAGGTGAAGCCACTTTCCCAAGGTCACACAGCTGGTGGAGCAGAGCTGGAACTTCAGGTCTGTGGGACTCTAGGGAGTCTGAGTGCATTGGGAATCTCAGGAAGGCTTCCTGGAGGAGGGAGGCCTGAGTAGGTATGGATGGCAGAGAGAAAGGCCTAGGCCAGGGTTTGGTAGTGGGAACATGGGATTTGATGGGGCCCGGGTTAGCAAGGAATCCATGTTCAATATCTCTGTGTGTACCATTCTGAGCCCTTCTCACAAATAATAACAGGTGTAACATCTTTAAGCTTCACCACCCTAAGAGGGCAATGCAAGTTTTGATCCCCATTTTACAGAGAGACAGAGGTAGGTTAATATTTAACCTCTCTGTTCATTGTCATTTCTTGTATTGCCCACTCTGCAGGCAGCCAAGTGCCCTGGGCAGGATTTTTGGGCAGGTCCAGGTGAGCATGGGCAACTGTGGCCATGTGTCTCCATTACTCACAAGCTTTAAGCCTCCAATCCCAGTGTTTCACCTGATGAACACAGACAGGGTGCTCAGGCTCCTGCAGTGGACATCGGTGTCCCTCCCTTCCCAGGCATTCTTCTCCTGGAAGGAAATCTCCCTACCATGTCTCCTCTTCCTTACCCTCCACCCATGTGGTTTGGGTGGGACAGAATCTGCTACAACACCACAGTGATTGGGCAAAGGCTAGTCATGTGACCCCAGTTCAGCCAATGAGAACCTTCTCTGACACTTTTTCTGGGACAACTGGGAAAGCAAGTCTTTCTTTCCACTGAGTTGTGATGCCAGTGGGTTATAATCAGTCCTGCCTGAGGAGGAAACCAGGAAACTGAGGCTCAGAGAGGTGAAGCTACTTTCCCAGGGTCACACAATTGAGGGGTAGAGCACACCTGGAGGACTTTATTTTTTTATTTTTTATTTTTTTACATGGGTAGGCACCGAGAATCAAACCCGGGTCCTCTGGCATGGCAGGTGAGCATTCTTGCCTGCTGAGCCACCGTGGCCTGCCCGACCTGGAGGACTTTGAATGAAATTTCTCCCACCCTAATAGGAGGCAGAGCCCTGGGAGGAAAGAAGGGTGGGGCCAGGTGGGGAAATCCTTAAGTATGGAGGAGAGGGGAGACCTTGGACTTGATTCCCAAGGCAGGAACGAGGGTCTGTTACTGGTCTTTGAGCAAGGAGAGGCCATGATTTGAGAGTTTGCTGTTGGGAGGTGGAATATAGTGGGGTCATATCCTTGTTGAAACTTGAAGACTCCATCAGACCCTGCTCCAGCTCTGGGTTGTGCAGGAGCAACCTCCTCTGCCTGAGCTGAGCCACTTAACAGCTGATGTGGAGATGAAAAAAGAAGCCAATCAAGCTAACAGCCCTTCCCGGCTGCCCTGTGATGATTGGGCTTTGTGCTGAGCAGGGGGAAATATTGGCCATTTAAGCAACTGCACTCTCTGGGGAGCAGCTGCTGGGAGGAGGGTGACTGCCAGGTCAAACTTGAGGCAGTTTAAGCTGCAGAGAGATGTCTGTTCCAGGCAAGGCCAGTGTCTCTCCACCCACAAAATAATTTTTATAATGTTTATTAAAGTGATGTGCTCTTTATATATGGTGGTTTCACTTCAGGCCCATTTTACATATGAGGAAACTGAGATTCAAAATGCAAAAGTGATCCACCCAAGGTTCTAGTGCTCAGAGGTACTGAATGTGGTCCATGACTGTGTGACTCCAAATTCTGCATCATTTCCATTGTGCAGGTGTCCTCATAGAGCAGGTAGGAAGAAGGAGGAGGAGGTAGGCATGAAGTGGAGAGGCCCCAAGTTGAGGGCTTCACCAGTGAGATCTAGTGAGGGTGACTTGAGGGAGGCAGCCGGAGGAGGGTGCACGTGCGTACGAGATGGAGAGAGGGGATTATCATTTCCACCCTTCCTTAGTTCTACAAACTTTCTCATGTCCTTTACTGCTTCCAGGGAGGCCAATTATCCATTCACTCATTTATTCAATATTTACATCTTTTTAACTGAGCACCTATGCCAAGTTCTGGGAAATTTAACAGTGGACAAGACAGACACAAATCTGGACCTTCATGGAAGTGTACATTCTGTTTGGAGGATGGAGGGGAAAAAGAGGTAAATAATAAGGGAGGGACAAAAAAGAAAAATGAGCAAGTTTCAGGTAGTGACAAGTACTGTGAAGATAGTAAGGTAGGTAGGATCAGACAGAAAGTCAACAGCATGGCCTGAGAGGGGCCATTTTATATAAAATGATCACAGAAGGCCTCTTGGAGGAGGTGACATTTGATCTGGAGCTCTTATGTCAGGAAAAAGCCAAGGGCTGGGTACCGCAAGCTGGGCCTGGATGAACAGACCTCTAGTGCCCTTTGCCTTCACCTGGGAGAAAAGAAGTCTTAAGGGAAACCCAGCTTGAACTTAGCCCAGGAAAAAACAGCTTTGTAATTGAAAAACCCTGGGCTGGCTGGATCCAGGGGCCCAAGTGATGTTGCCAGCATTTGGTCTCTCCATCTCTCAACCCTGCTTACTGCTCTCTCAGCTTCATCTTTAGGCAGGCAGGCAGACAAGATGGCTACCACAGCCACAGGTGCCCTCCATGTGTCAGCTCTGCTCTGGGTGTGGGGGCTTCATCCTCAGTCAGGCCTTGCCTCCATGGTCCCAGGATAGCTGGCCCAGTTCCACATGCCCCATCAGAGATATAAAAGAGGCTGTGGTAGACAGCGCCTGAGCTGGCCCCCATGATCGCCATGACTGATGACTCCACAGAATTCACCTGCCTGGGGGCTGCCTTACCCCTATGTGGTGCCTGGGATGGTCCATGTCACCAGTAGCAGAAGGCAAAAGTGACATGTGTCTTCTAAGGCCAGGTCCTTGCTCTCTGTCATGCATGCAGGTCTTTGTGCTGTGGGAAGCTGGTGGCCATGTTATGAGGCTACTCAAGTGGCCACATGGAGGGGCTCCTGTGGGGGGAACTAAGGTGTGCTGCCAGGATCACCTTGCCAGCTATGTAAGAGGGCATGCTCCACAGGAAAACCAGTAATGTTGGCCTGAGATAGGGAGTGGGTGCTGGGTCAGCCATGTGTTTGTCAAGGAGAGCCTGCCCAGGGACAGTTTCTTTGCATTTGAGACAACCACATTGGATTTGAGGCAACCACACAGAACTGAATGGAGAACTGTGGCTCAGAGCAGGAGCTGTGGAGCTGTCTATGTGGGTTCAAATTCTGGCTCAGCCATTTTGCAGCTGTGTGACCCTGGGCACATTATGTAATCTCTCTGTGCTGCAGAGAGATTATCTGTAAAAAGGTGATTTTGGAAGTACCTACCTTGTTGGGTTATTGCTTGAGTTAGAAGTGAATACCTGCAAAGAGTGTAGGACAGTGTCAGCCAGGGGAAGTTCTTTGTAGGTGTTGGCTGCTCTTTTTCCCACTGTCTTCCTGCCCAGTCCCCAGCACAACTGGCAACTTCCATAGGTCACATTGTCCTAGTTTATATTTATTATGAATAAACATGTGCACAAAAAAATACCATATTGATGTATATCTGGCCAACTGCATAGGTGAACTGTCACATTTTAAGATTACCTTGAGAATTCCTTAAATAACTAAAGACAGGAGATAGGAACAGCTCAGTCTTTTCACCCTCTATAAGTCAGTCAGCCCCCTCCCCTCCTCTGTGGAGGACCCAGGGCAGCACAGAGTGTTACTTAAAAGAATATAAAAGGTGTTCTAGAATCCAGTGCTAATAAAATTACCCTAAAAGCATCTGCCCCTTGTTTGAAGTTAACCTGCTCCTAATGATGATAAACCCTCCCACATTTCCTGGCCCCAAGGCAGGTGGAACTGTTCTGCAAAATGATAAGTTTCAGCCTCCTGCCAGAGTCCTGGCTTTCTGCATCTGGAGATGTGGTTTGATCGTCACAGGAGGTGAATGCTGGGGGGCATTTACAATCAGTCTGAACACCATCCTGTGGAAGGAAATTGTTGTGCTGCTGCCTCTGACCCCGTCAGTTCCTCTTGATGAGCTTTCAAAAACAAAGGCTGAAGGTGGAAAGACAATAAATCCACTCTCAGATGCTTTTCTAGGTACCTCAGGAAGATGCCAGAATGTTTTGGCTAATTTCAGCTGAATACAGCCCAAATCCTGGAGGCTGTTCTGAAGATTTTGACACTTGGAACAATATTCTGGTTTTCACCAGTGAGTCACTCTTAGGAGACAGAGAGCTGTGCTGTTGGCAGTTTCATTTTGACCTTGTAACAAATGCACCCTGCCCTCCTTATTCCCTTTACATCAGTCTATAAAGCATCCATGCCTGGGGAGAGAGAGGCCCAATTTCTCTAGATCTGCTTGGGGGAGGATGAATAAGACTTGGCTTTGGAGATATGGGCAAACTGTGGTGAGTGAGAGTTGCTTTGTTAATTACCAGCCACCATATTTCAGGAACTGAATGCTAATGCTTTGAAGGTTGGACATTCTGGAATCCTTAAGTATGTAGCTGAACAGAAAAAAGGCTTGGTTCACCCCCATGGCCTCTGTGGTAGTTAGGTTCAGGTGTCAACTTGGCCAGGTGATGGTGCCCAGTTCTGTTGCTGTGGACTTAAATCGCCAGCATGTGAATTTCCTCTATGCCTGATTACAGCTGTGGTCAGCTAAGGGGAGGGCCTTCTACAATGAGTGATGTTTAATTTAATTAGCTGGAGGCTTAAAAAGAGAGGTCAGAAAAGAGAGAAGCAGCTCAGCAGAGCCCAGCACAGTTTGGCTCAGAGTTCAGAGATGAGACAGACCCAAATGTTTGGAGATGCAAAAAGGAAATGCCCCTGGGAAAGCCTTTTGAACCCAGCAGCAAGGAGTGAAGGCCCGTAGACATCGTTGTATGCCTTCCCAAATTAGTAAATTTCTAACTAAATAAATCTCCTTTATAAAAGCCAGTCCATCTCTGGTGTATTGTATTCGGTAGTTTAGGCAAATGAGATCAGCCTCTTTGGCAGTAGACCACTGGGCCTAAATTCACTTTCTTAGTCTTGGTCTGAAGCCCATGGGTGACAGAACCCTTATGACCTTTTCCTGCCCAGCCAGCCTGAATCTCACTTGTTTCCCTATAAGCACTCACTGCATCACATATAAATTGTGGCGCACATTCAACTAAGTTTCATCCTGAGAATTTGATCAGAAATGAACCATTTTGTCTGAAACAGTCCTAAGAGCTGTGCATTGTGCATCAGGATCTGTGCTGACAGCTTGCATGAGCTGCTGAATGGACTCTTAGCAACTCAAGAGGCAGGTACTGCTGCTGCACCTTGGGAAGCAAGGCTCATGGCTAAGTGGTTTGCTCAAGAGATGACACAACAAGGTCACACCTTCAGCTGGGAATTAGTGTGGAAGTCAGCCCTTGAGATGAAGAGAGCCTGTTTCAAAATTGCCTTTGCAAACCCTTGTGGAAGGCCCCAGGTCTCTCTCCAGTGTTGGGCCAGAGGGTGGCTCTTTGGCTGAGCACCTGATGAGACAGTTGGCAATTGTTTAAGACCCCTGAGGTAGGAAACTCTGGAGTTGTACTCTGCAAGGTGACCTGGAAGAAAGTATTGAGTATTTTGAATAAGAAATTTCAATTCAAATGAAATTTTTGTATTCACCTTTATACAAATACCTTTACCAAGCAATAAAGTGTTTAGTATTGGGTCATGATTCAGAATAAAGATGTGATAATATTATAGCACCGCATCCATATGAAATCTGCTTTACTTATTGAAAAGTGGACTGTATATATTTATCCCTTGACACATAATATCCTTTCTTTTTCTGATACTTTTACTGAGATATATTCAGGCACCTTATAGTCTATAAAGTATGCAATCTATGGTTCACAATATCATCACACAGCTGTATAATCATCATAATAGCTTTTAGAATATTTGCATCACTCCAGAAAAATTTAAAAATGACAAAAGAAAAAATCCATATGCCCCACAGCCCTTATCCCTCCCTCTCATTGACCACTAGTATTGCAATCTACCCAATCTTTTTACCCTCTTAACCCCCACTACTTATTTTTTAACTTATTTTTCTGCTTCTCTGTCCATTCCATGGCTAAAGGGAGCATCAGACAAAAGGTTTTCACAATTACATAATCACATGGTAAAAGCTATATAGTTATATAATCATCTTCATAAATCAAGGCTACTGGAATACAGTTCAACAGTTTCAGGTACTTGCCTCTAGCTACTCCGACACACCATAAACTAAAAAATGATATCTACATAAAATATAAGAATAACTTCCAGGATAAAATCTTGAATCTGTTTGAATTCTCTCAGCCCCTGAAACCTTATTTTTTCTCATTCCTCTCTTTCCCCTCTTGGCAAGAAAGTTTTTTCAATCCTATGATGCCAGGCCTTGGTGAATCCCAGGAGCTGTATCCCACATTGTTAGGGAGATTTACACCCCTAGAGTCATGTCCCATGTAGAGATGAGGGCAATGAGTTCACCTGCTGAGTTCCTTAGAGAGGGAGGGTACATTTGAACGACAAAAGAGGTTTTCTGGGGGTAATACTTAGAATAAGTTTCATAGCAGTGAGCCCCAAGATGGAAGGTTCAGCCTATTGAATTCATTGTCCCCACTTCTTGTGAGAATATCAGGAATACATCTGGGGAAGTTTATTAGTTCTTCCTTCCTTCCAAGTCCCACAAGGAGAATTTGGAAATACTATTATATCCTCTCTCCAAATTACTTTAGAATATATTGGGACATCACAGTAACCTGTATAAAGCAATCAGATCTCACTCTCTATTCAAAATTCCATATACTTATGGGGTTCAAACAAACTGACCATACAAGTTACATTAGATAATTCACTATGAAAAATATAATTTTGTGCAAAATAATCTGTTTTGGTCCCACATTGAAGTTGAAGCTTCAAAATAGAGACCATATAATCCTTTGCCCTGTAATGTGATTTACCTCAGATTTATCCAGATCGGCTTCATTCACACTTCTAGTTGAATTCTGATCACTTTTTCAAGTATTTTTTTAGCAGTTTCTATAAACTATGCTGACATTCATAGCTTCAGAGCTCTAACTCTGAGCCTCAGGTATCATGCAAATACTTAAAATTCCAGGGAATGACCTGGTTATACACTAACAGCTCAGTATCTCAGAATTAAAAAAAAAACAGTTATAACTCTGGAATAGATGTGACTATTGTTAGACCTTACAATCTAGGAATCTTTAAAATAGGCCTCAACCTGATAATGCATGCTTTCAAATTCAGTTCTCCAAGTTTGTATATTATAGTTTGTCCATATGAGTAAGGCATTACAGAATTTTGTTTCTGACATTTCATTCAACATACAGTCTCTAAGGTTCATTTGTCTAGTCATATGCCTCACAATGTCATTCCTTCTTGCAGCTGCTCAGTAACCCATTGTATATGTACTTCACAGTTTCCCTTCTTTTCCTCAATTGTTGTGCCCTTATGCAACCTCC
>PVIY010060935.1:0-11430 GCA_004026745.1 Myrmecophaga tridactyla | reverse complement strand
CAAGAGTCCTGGGATGAGGTTGATGGCCCTGGTATGCTCTGCCCATGACCTTCAGCCCTTCAGGAGTGGGGCTGAGAAGCCTGGTGTGTGGGGTCTTGAGGCTGCTAGAGTGATTTTCAAACCTAGCTACAAGGGAGGCAAAAACTTCTGATGGCTGTATTTTAAGGAGAAGCCCTCTCAACTTTGGGCAAGTTGGGCAGACTTCAGAGGGCTGGAAGTTCTTTGCAAACAGAAAGGATGGGGTTGCAACTGAACATTATGTGGTAATGATGTGTA
Organism: Myrmecophaga tridactyla; assembly: GCA_004026745.1. Classification (NCBI taxonomy): domain Eukaryota; kingdom Metazoa; phylum Chordata; class Mammalia; order Pilosa; family Myrmecophagidae; genus Myrmecophaga; species Myrmecophaga tridactyla. Next base: position 11,154 of record PVIY010060935.1, on the reverse strand, counting down.
ATGACACCAGTGGCTATGACCACTGGAGGAGTTGAGCCCAGGCTAGGCTTCTCTGGAACCTAGGGGGGGCAGTCAGATGGGGAAACAGAGCAATCTCGTTTGACAGGGAGGTGGGTGTGAGTTGGGAAGTGGTGTTAGGTCATAAACCCAAACCATTTTAAGAGAAATCCAGCTCATCCCAATGACCACATGCTTGCGTGCGTGCATTTATGGGTGAAAGAGCTTTCTTAGTTGTTTTTTCCTGATTATATAAATAAAATATGCTCATTATGAAGCATTAGAAAATACTGAAAAGTCTAGAAAAAAAGAGGACTCCTGGAACCCCATAAGCCAGAGATAATCTCTGAATGTATCTTGTTGCATTTCCCTAAAGACTTTTTTCCTACATATATATTCAATATCATTTTATAAGTATATATGTATATTTTAAATATAAATATATTTAAAAAATGAAATTATAGTATGATACTGTTTCGTAACCTGCTTCTTTCATCTGATACTTTATCTTGGACATCTTTCCAATATAAGCCTGCACCATCATCTTTGGTAGCTACATAAGATTCTATTGCCTAATACTCTTATTTTTTTTAACGTCTTCTATTGATTAACACTTGCAAATTATTATCATTTGCAAATAATAATAATAACTTTGGTTTTTCCTTCTTTTTCTTATCTTAGCACGTTGGCTAGAACTACCACAATAAGCCCACGTAGAACTCTTCTTAACTTGCTCCTGATATTAATAGTAATGCTTTTAGTATTTTACCCTTGTTTTTCAAGTTTCCTGTTGGTTTCTAAGAAATTTATTTTATTAAGGAAGTCTCCTTAGTGTATCTCTAACACTAACAGAATGTAACAGTTTTTTTCTAAAAGAATCAGGATAGATGTTGAATGATGTCAAATTCCTTATTAGCGTCCATTAAAATGATTGTATAGTTTCTCTCCATTATCCAGAACCTGCCTCGATTTCCTGGGATGACTCCTGTGCTGGTGATTTTTTTGCAACTTAGGAAGGGGCAAGTTGGTGCTCTTGGAAACCTTGTAGAAAAGTTGGCATGCACCTTACTCTGGACTACACCTGTTCTTTTCATTGAACAATACATCCAGGAAATCATTCCTTATCAGTTTGTAGGGAGTTTCCTTGTTCTTTTTTTTTATAGCTCCTGGAGTGTTCCATCATGTAGTTGAGCCATAGTATATTTAACCAGTTCCCTACTGCTAGACACTTCGGGGTGTTTCCAATCTTTTGCTGTGGTGAGTGACCTTGTATATTGTTTCATAGGTGTGTGAGTTTACTTTGGAAGTAATGCTCAGAAATAAGACAGCTGTATATGTTAAAATGAATTGGAAAGGTTTCTGTCTTTTAGAGACACGTAACTAAATAGTAAACAGATTAACTCTTTAGACCCAGATGCACAGTTCATTTGCATGGTGATTAACATCAGATCTAAGAGATCTGATGAAATGTCTTCTGCAAAGACAGTTGGGCTTGAACTGTTGCACTGTGGGTGTGGGGGTGATAGCCCTTAGACCTTTTTGCCTCCTCGTTGATTTCCACGCTCTCCCATAGCTGCACACATTCTTTGGCCTCTAAGGACTTAATTCTAAGCCCTTAGATTTTCTAGGACATGATGGAAATAAGGAAGATGATAATCATTATTACGTGTTCAGCACCTTCCCAGGCCAGGCAGACCTGCTGGGTTCTTTGAGTAAATCATAGTTAGCCCTTATTTTGTGCTATTTTGCACTCTTTTTTACAGATGAGGAACCCAGAGTTGGCTTTGCTCCAGCTCCCATCTAGGAAGTGGTAAATGCAGTATATGTTTTCTGTGGCCAGGTCCTATCAGGCATGCCCAGGCCGCCTTTTCCTGGCATTCACATTATCATCTATGAGCTGGGAAAGGCTGAACCCTGGGGATGTGTCCTGATGGTTAAACAATACCCCTTGGCTGTGACTCCAGCGCCACTGTACTGTCAGATCAGGTCCTATTAACAGATACTTATGGAGCAACTACCACGTGGAAGGCACAGGACTCCTTGCAGCAGGGAATGGAAAAATCTAAGTCCAGACTCAGAGGAGCTAGAGTGGGACCAAGTGGCACCCAGGCTTGCAGAAGCGGCGTAGAAGTTGATTGGTTAACCTTAAAAATTATGATGCCCACTAGATGATATCACCTTAAAGTTATCCTCCCCCAAGAAGGGGCTGTGCGCATTGTAAAGTAAATAAAATCAACCAGCACCCATCATGGGTGTCTCACACACATACCCAAATAAACTCCACGTCTATAAAAGCAATAAAATCTAAATCAAATCACGGAACATCTAGCAGAGATTTGAGTATAAATATCTACTTATATCTATAAAAATGGATACAATGGAAAAATGAAGATTGATAGAAGTGGAAAATTTCAAAAAATAAATAAATAGAAATACAATAGGATTATATCTATCAGCATGATAACTTATATGTTAATTTATAAAACACTTTGACATTTTACAATAAGCAGACATTACTTTTTTCCCCGAAATTTATGCTTATAGGAATTTTGAAAAGTCACAAAAGAGCTTATCTGTCGAACAATATCTTGACTCTAAATATGACCAACATTTTTTAGACATATAATCTGACTGATTGTATTAGTAAACTCTGAGGCTAGAGATAGGAAGTTGAGAAAGGAGAAAAAGTAAGAATGTAATAAAATGGTTCAAAATATTCATATCCTTTCACCTAGTTGTCACCCTTATGAGAATTTATTCTAAGGCACATTTTCTAAGGATTGAAAAGCTACATGAACAAGGAATCCCACATAGTAGGGAATATGGTTAACTAAATTATAGTGGATCTATGCAATGGAATATTATTCAGTCCTTGAAATCATAATTATGAAGACTTTGGGCCCACATGGAATGTTCTTATAAAGCATGTTCAGTGAAAAAAGCAGAAATGTACCTACACAACTATTTCACTTCCGGAAAAGTCAGTGGTTATGACCAGGGCCTGAGAAAAAACTCAAAGAAAGGAAAATAGTTATGTGTGGATGAGGATAGATGGGATTTTTTAAATTAAAAGTTTTAATTTAAGCTTTTGGACAAAAATGATTTTTAAAGGGGTAAAAAAAGAAGACTGGCTGTGCCGGGCTCTATGGGCATCTCAGAGCATACCAAGTGGGATATATGAGCACTGCCTCCACCTGCTCTGGGCACCTGGGCCAGCTGTGACCATAGAGCCACCCTCTCTGCAACTGGGACCAGACCTGACCTGGGGGCTGGTGCTGTACATTCAGAGAGCTTTCCATCCGTCCTTAGCCTGCCCTTAGCACCTTAGCACAACCCTCAGATCCACGTGGCTTCTGTACTGCCTTTCGCACCGAAACTCCTCAGGTATGACACACAGCAGGGCGCCGGCTCCCCTCGTCTTCCACACCCCACTCCCATCTGCTACCCTCCTCCCTCATTCCCACAGCCCTTGACAGAGGTAATTCCAGATGAGTGAAGAAAGCAGAACCAGACTTTGTCCTTTCGAGGGCAATTGCCCGAGAAACCTGATGCTGTTTTAAAACTCATAGATGATTTACCTTTTACCTGACCAAATTTGTTTTAGAAAGGATTACTCCAAGTAAAGGGCAAATTTAAAGGCCTCGGAATGGTGCCCAAGAGGGAAGTACATTTGGACAGGGACAATTAATAAATATAATCCAAGGGTTGGAAGATACCCAACATGGATTGTAAGGTGTTGGGAATTCTCTGGAAAATGGCATTAAACAAACTCAATTTGTGATTATCTGTACGTGTGCAAGGGCATAGGAGGTAGCAATAATGCAAAACAGGGCACAGTCCAGGCAAACATTTTATTTATAGATGAACAGAGCTGGAAGGAATGGAGAGCAGACAGACCTCCCCTTCTTGTGTTTCAGTAGAGGAAATTCAGGGCAGCCAGGCGCACAGCTAACCAAGACCAAATCCAAGCCTCTGTCGCCCAGACTAGCCCCCTTTGCCCTCCTGGAACACATTCTAGAGGAGGTTTTATATATTTTTTTACTTTGTTAGTTTTCTTTACAAAGTTAAAATATTCACATGGTTTAAAATAAAAATAATATTAAAAGGTATATATTGAAAAGTCTCCCTCCCATCTCTCATTAATTTATTTTTTCTCATTAATTTCTTATGAATCCTTCTAGAGTTTCCTTGTGAAAATACAAGCAAATATAAAAATACATTCTTTTTTTCTCACTTTCCTTTTCAGAAACCAGGTATCAGGAAGATCTTTCCACAAGGAGCTTCCTTGTTCCTTGTTCAGGTACTGCATTATAAGGATGTACCATAGTAAATTTAACCAGTCCCTATTTATGGACCCTTGGATTATTTCTAATCTTTTGCTTTTACAATTTATGTGGTCGTGTGTCACCTTGTAGGAATGCAGGTCTGTTGAGGGATAAGTTCCCTGAATTGGGTTTGCTAGGTCCAAGGGTAACTACATGTATAGTACTGATAGATTCTACCAAATTGCCTTCCATGGGCCTGTACCATTTTGTATTCCCATCAACAAAGTAGAAGTGCTCTTGTTTCCCTACAGCTAGAGTTAGTCTTTACCAGAAAGCTGTCTTCCCAGATTACATTCTGTTTGGACTAATATTAATTTTGTTTCATCCCTTGACTACACACCAGATGGCATCCAGGGGCATTAGTGCACATGGGACCAGTTTAGACTTAAGAATTTGGCACAGCTAATGGACAGCATTAGTACAGAGTATCAGTGTCTCTCACCTCCCGGTTAGCTCTTTCCTGGACTTCTCTTTGAAAGGCCATTGCTCAGAATAGCTGTGCATCTTGGGTTATCAGGTGGTCAATTCTAATTTTATGCCCAAAATGATCTGTGAAGTGTAGTTCTTATGATTTCTATTTGACAGATGAAGAAATTGAGGCATCAAGGGGGGTGAGAGAACCACTCTCTCACTGCTGCCTCTTCTCCCAGTTGTAAGACTGAGGTCTTGATGAGCTGGAGAGCATTTTCAGAAGAGGACATTTTGAGCTGGGGTTGCTTCCTGCTGGGGAAATGCTAAGGAGGATGGGGGAGCATGCAGAGGGTGAGGAAAGCAGCATATTTAAGGCTGGTTCTAGGCTCCAGTCATAAGAGAGAAATAGGAAACATCTTAACCTGTAGTTCAAGTCCTCCTTTGAGCCCCAGTTTGCTTGTGTTCTGAGTGTCTTGAGGTTCCTTGGACCTCATTCATCTTTTTTCCTGGAGCCTCTAGGATTTGACAGGCCTAGGGCGAAGGCACAAATGGATGTCCCAGCCTTCAGCACACCCCTTCTCTTGCTAGCCAATGTCAAGTTGCCCAGTGCACTGGCTCCAGCCACTCCATGTTGTGGGATGGAATGGCCTAGGCTTGGGCAGGAACGGAGCTGTCTCAGTGGTGGGTACTGCTGGGGATTGAATCGTGTACCCTACAGAGGATATGTTAATGTTTTAATTTGCATTTCTGTGGTTGTGAACCCACTTGTAAATTGGCCCTTTGAAGATGTTATTAGGTAAGGTGTGGCTAAATTGAATCAGAGTGGGCCCTAATCAGTATTTCTGGAAGTCTTATTATGAGAGGAAATTTGGATGCAGTCAGAAGAAGCCAGAAGTCAGTGAAAGCCACAGGAGGAGACCAAGGACATCCCCAGGTGACAGAAGCATAGATAAAAGTCAAGGACCCCCAAACTCCTCGCCACAGACAGAGGTTTGTCATCACCAGAATTCTACAGACCTCGAGAGAGAGTATGGCCTTGCTGATGCCTTGACTTTGAACTTATAGCCTCCTACAACCATGAGACAATAAATGCTTATTGTTCAAGCCAATCCATTTTATGGTATTTGTCATAGCAGCTCTGGAAAACTAAGACAGGTACATAGTCCCATGGAAGAATGGAGGTGTCTGGAGCTGGCTATAAGGGGTAGTCACTCCTTTTTCAGACAGCAATTCTAAGTGGCTGAACTTTACCCAGAAGGTGCAATATTTGTGGATTCAAGCACAATAAGCCTTTCCAGGTTGATTGTCAGGTCATTATGCTCCATAAAGATTCAGGGCTCCTTATCTCAAATGACATCTAATTAGGTTTGTTGAAATAGAACTTTAACTCAAAGGTCCTACTGCAATATAGGTAACAAAAACCCAGAGCCTCCAAGTGGTTCCATACAAATATAACTGTTCTAGTTTGCTAGCTGCCGGAATGCAACATACCAGAGACAGATTGGCTTTTAATAAAAGGGGATTTATTTTGTTAGTTCTTCAGAGGAAAGGCAGCTAACTTTCCAATGAGGTTCTTTCTTACGTGGGAAGGCACAGGATGGTCTCTGCTGGCCTTCTCTCCAGGCCCCTGGGTTCCAACAACTTTCCCCGGGATGACTTCTTTCTGCATCTCCAAAGGCCTGGGCTGAGCTGCGAGTAGATGAGGAATGCCGAGCTGCTTAGGCTGTGCTACGTTGTGCTCTCTCATTTAAGCACCAGCCAATTAAGTCAAACGTCACTCATTGCAGCAGACACGCCTCCTAGCCGACTGCAGATGTAATTAGCAACAGATGAGGTTCATGTACCATCGGCTTATGTCTGCGGCAACAAGACTAGGTATGCTCACCTGGCCGAGTTGACAACTGACTCTAGCACAATAACTATGAACAGATACCTTGAGAAAGTCATGCCATGTGAGTTTTCTTTTCAATATTGGTTTATTCCATTTTCTTGTTCCTTCAGCTATCCTGAAATGTTCCTGTTGCCATTTCCATTTCAGGGGATTAGAGACTCCAGCAGCACACCGATGCCAATTGACGGCAGTATTACCAGGCTTTACTGCATCAGGTCAAATCTTCATAAACTCAATTTTGCTTTCCCACAGAATCACAGACTCCTGATTTTGGAAGGAATTGAAAGCCTGGTGCTTGAATGCCCTCAGTAACCAAGGACTCAGACTTCTAAGTCCATCTTTGAGTCACTCTGACTTCTCAAGGGTCTTCTTTAGGTTTAGCTGAAATCTGTCTTCTCCAATTTTCCAATCACTGGTCTTTATCTGACCCCTTGTGTTCCACAAAGAATATCACCAATTCCTTCCCTACATGTGGAGTTCACCATCATAACTCACTCAAGTCCACTCTTCTGTGGGTCAAACACTTTTGTGTCTTCAACTATTGTACATACGATGTGGTTTTAGGAACTGTTGCCTACATCTGTGTTCTGAATTTGTAATGACTCAGGGTGACCTCCAAGTGAAGATGCCTGTATTAGTTAGGGTTCTCTAGAGAAACAGAATCAACAGGGAACGCTTGCAAATATAAAATTTATAAAAGTGTCTCTCATGACCGTGGGAACGCAGAGTCCAAAATCTGCAGGGTAGGCTGTGAAGCCGATGATTCTGATGGAGGGTCTGGATGAACTCCACAGGAGAGGCTCAACAGCTGAAGCAGGAAGAGAGACTGTCTCTTCTGAATCCTCCTTAAAAGGTATCCAGTGATTAGATTAAGCATCACTCATTGCAGAAGACACTCCCGTTTGACTGATTACAAATGATATCAGCTGTGGATGCAGCTGACATTATCATGATTTAATTCTATGAAATGTCCTCATCACAACAGACAGACCAGCACTTGCCTAACCAGACAAACAGGTACCACCACTTGGCCAAGTTGACACATGAACTTGACCATGACAGTCCACCCCTTGTCAACTTGGCAGCTATACATATCACCTTAAACCATACCTAATTTCTAAATAAAAAACAATAAAATGCACATTTTTCTCTTTCACCTAACAATACTCAACTATCCTGCATATAACTGGAAACACATTAAATCTCTCCAGAACAGGGTGCAAATCCTTGGGTAATATTCATTCTTAAACTTGATATCTTACAACTTAAATAGTATAACATGAATAAAACAGCATTACAGTCCTCGTGTCTGTAACTGATCATGTGGTCATAGTTCATATTTATCACCACCTTCTTCCACTACCCATTCTGTGTTCCCTTTACCCTCAGCAAGCACTTCAGCTGGCCATGGTTCTTTGCCTAGTGGGGTGACCCAAACCTTCATTCCTGAAGTTTCAGAGCCATTGGTAGTCCTGCCTGGATTGGGTTGTTGCAGTTTTCCATTGATTTTAATCACAGGGCATGGTAGGACTAAAAGACGCCCTAGGAGATCTCCTACATTCTAAGAAAACTCTTCTTTACCTCCATTATGTAGTTGCAGTCCTACTTCCCCCTGATAATCAGTGTCAAAATGTAATCCCCTTCTTGGCTTGTTGATCCAGGGGCATAACTAGCCCAAAGTGACCAGGTGGCAGTCTTAGATTCCAGTTCAGTGGAATTATTGTTGTTTCTCCTGGTGGAAGCATTCCCCGTTTTGGAACTAAAATCTGTAGACAAGCAGAGCTCAGGGTGGCAGGGACAGGAAGCAAAAATTTTCCTAGTGAATCAGTAGGGGTAATAGTGAGTGGTACCACTCCCATTTCCACCCCTTGGTTCCTGGACCCATGGATCCTGGCTATGGGAGAAACAGCACCATACAGCGGATGCTGATTCAGAGCATATACAGCTTCCTGGAGAACATTACCCCAGCCTTTCAAGGTATTGCCCCCTAAGTTGGCACCGTAATTGAGTTTTCAAAAGGCCATTCCACTGTTCTATCAATCCAGCTGCTTCTGGATGATGGGGAACATGGTAAGACCAGAGAATTCCATGAACATGTGCCCATCCCCACACTTCATTTGCTGTGAAGTGTGTTCCTTGATGAGAAGTAATGCTATGTGGAAAACCATGATGATGTATAAGGCATTTTGTAAGCCCACGGATGGTAGATTTGGAGAAGCATTGCATGCAGGGAAAGTAAACCCATATCCAGAGTATGTGTCTATTCCAGTTAGAACAAATTGCTGCCCCTTCCATGAAGGGAGTGGTCCAATGTAATCAACCTGCCACCACGTAGCTGGCTGGTCACTTCGGGGAATGGTGCCATTTCGGGGGCTGAGTGTGGGTCTCTGCTGCTGGCAGATTGGGCATTCAGCAGTAGCTGTAGCCAAGTCAGCCTTGGTGAGTGGAAGTCCATGTTGCTGAGCCCATGCATAACTTCCATCCCTACCACCATGACGACTTTGTTCATGAGCCCATTGGGCAATGACAGGAGTTGCTGGGGAAAGAGGCTGACTGGTATCCACAGAACAGGTCATCTAATTCACTTGATTATTAAAACTTTCCTCTACTGAAGTCACCCTCTGGGGCGCACTCACATGGAACACAAATATGTTCATGTTTTTAGCCCACTCAGAAAGGTCTATCCACATACTTTTTCCCCAGATCTTTTGTGACCAATTTTCCAATTATGGCCTTTCAAGTCCCTGACCATCCAGTTAAACCATTAGCAACAGCCCATGAGTCAGTATACAAACGCACCTCTGGCCAGTTCTACTTCCAAGCAAAATGAACAACCAGGTGCACTGCTCAAAGTTCTGCCCACTGGGAGGATTTTCCCTCACCACTGTCCTTCAAGGACACCCCAGAAAGGGGTTGTAGTGCTGCAGCTGTCCACTTTTGAGTGGTACCTGCATATCGTGCTGAACCATCTGTAAACCAGGCCTGAGTTTTCTCTTCCTCAGTCAGTTCACTGTAAGAAACTCCCCAAAAGGCCATAGTTCTGTTCTAGGAAGGAGAAGGTAATGTGGCAGGAGTGGGGACCATGGCATTTGGGCCACTTCTTCATGTAACCTACTTGTGCCTTCAGAACTTGCTCTGGCCCTATCTTGTATATACCATTTCCATGTTACAATAGAGTGCTGCTGTGCATGCCCAACTTTATGGCTTGCTGGGTCAGACAACACCCAGCTCATGATAGGCAATTCAGGTCTCATGGTAACTTGGTGGCCCATGGCTAAGCTTTCAGTCTCTACCAAGGCCCAGTAGCAGGCCAAAAGCTGTTTCTCAAAAGGAGGGTAGTTATCTGCAGCAGATGGTAAGGCTTTGCTCCAAAATCCTAAGGGCCTCCATTGTGATTCTCCTATAAGGGCCTGCCAAAGGCTCCAGATAGCATCTCTATTTGCCACTAACACGTCCAACACCATTGGATCGCTTTATCATACGGCCCAAGTGGGACAGCATCTTGTACAGCAGCCTGGACCTGTTGCAGAGCTTCCTCTTGTTCAGGTCCCCATTCAAAATTAGCAGCTTTTCTGGTCACTCAATAAATGGGCCAGAGTAGCACATCCAAATGAGGAATATGTTGTCACCCAAATCCAAAGAGACCAACTAGGTGTTGTGCCTCTGTTTTGGTCATAGGAGGGGCCAGATGCAGCAACTTATCCTTCACCTTAGAAGGGATATCTCGATGTGCCCCACAGCACTGGACACCTAGAAATTTTACTGAGGTGGAAGTCCCCTGTATTTTTGTTGGATTTATCTCCCATCCTCTGACATGCAAATGCCTTACCAATAAGTCTAGAGTAGTTGCTACTTCTTGCTCAGTAAGTCCAATCAACATGATATCATCAATGTAATGGACCAGTGTGATGTCTTGTGGGAGGGAGAAACGATCAAGGTCCCTTCGGACAAGATTATGACATAGGTCTGGAGAGTTGATATACCCCTGGGTAGGACAGTGAAAGTATATTGCTGACCTTGCCAGCTGAAAGCAAACTGTTTCTGGTGATCCTTACTAAAAGCTACTGAGGAAAAAGCATTTGACAGATCAATAGCTGCATACCAAGAACCAGGGGATGTACTGATTTGCTCAGGCAATGATATCACATCTGGAACAGCAGCTGCAATTGGAGTTACCACCTGGGTGAGCTTACAATAATCCACTGTCATCCTCCAAGACCCATCTGTTTTCTGCACAGGCCAAATAGGAGAGTTGAATGGGGATGTGGTGGGAATCACCACCCCAGCATCCTTCAAGTCTTTAAGAGTGGCAGTAATCTCTGAAATCCCTCCAGGAATCTGATATTGCTTCTGATTTACTATTTTGCTAGGTAGGGGCAGTTCTAGTGACTTCCACTTGGCCTTTCCCACCATAATAGCCCTCATTGCACGAGTTAGAGAGACAATGTGGGGATTCTGCCAGTTGCTCAGTATGTCTATTCCAATTATACATTCTGGACTGGAGAAATAACTACAGAATGGGTCTGGGGG
>PVIY010060934.1:0-11423 GCA_004026745.1 Myrmecophaga tridactyla | reverse complement strand
AGCTCTACATTTTCAGGCAGTTCCCTCCAGCCTCTCCATTACATCTTGAATAACAAGGTGATATCTACTTAATGCATAAGAATAACCTCCAGGATAACCTCTCGACTCTGTTTGGAATCTCTCAGCCATTGACACTTTGTCTCATTTCACTCTTCCCCCTTTTGGTCGAGAAGGTTTTCTCAATCCCTTGATGCTGAGTTTCAGTTCATTTTAGGGTTTTGCTCAATCTCTTGATGCTGAGTCCCAACTCATTCTAGAATTTCTGTCCCACGATGCCAGGAAAGTCCACACCCCTGGGAGTCATGTCCCATGTAGACAGGGGGAGGGTGGTGAGTTTGCTTGTTGTGTTGGCTGGAGAGAGAGGCCACATCTGAGCAACAAAAGAGGCTCTCTTGGGGGTGACTCTTAGGCCTAACTTTAAGTAGGCTTGACATGTCCTTTGTGGGGTTAAGTTTCATATGCACAAACCCCAAGACTGGGGATTCAGCCTATAGTTTTGGTTGTCCACACTGCTTGTGAGAATTTCAAGAATTCAACTTGGGGAAGTTGAATTTTCCCCTGTTCTCACCAATCCCCGAAGGGGACTTTGCAAATACTTTTCCACTCACTGATGAAATCACTCTGGGATTCATCGGGGCATCACTCTGGACAAACCAACAAAATCTCTTGTCCTACCCAAGGTTCCATGTTCTTATGGTGTTCAATTAAGCTGTCTACCTAAGTTATACTAGGAGATGCACTAGTCAAAATATGAATTTGGTACCAAATAAACATTTTTTGCTTTAGTCTCACACATAAGTTGAAATTTTAAAATATTAACTACCATCTCCTTTCAGCACCCTGCAGTAATGACATTCCATTGTTCTTCCTCATGCAAAAACATTTTTTAAATTTGTGCATTTAGTCACTATCATTATACACTCTAGGCATTCCTAGATTATACCATCTCAGTCTTTATCGTCTCTTTCTTTCTGATTTCATTTAAAGTATATTTTAACAAATAGTTATAGAAGTGATTTCAAAGTATGGTGTGGGTTACAGTTCCACAATTTCAGGTTTTTCCTTATAGGTGCTCCAAGATACTGAAGACTAAAAGGAAATATCAATATAATGATTCAGTAGTCGTACACATATGTTAAATCCTAACTTCTCTGTTACAACTCCTCCTTCTTCTCTGAGCCTTCTCCCAATCTTAGGGATATTTGGGTTATGCCCATTCTAACTTTTTTTCATGTAGAAAAGGTGTGTCGACAACGTGAGATAGGGGGATGGAACTAGTTGATGTGCTTGGAGAGGCTGGCCCGTCTGGGTTTCAGGACTATTTGGCCAAGTTTTAGATTCCTGAAAAGTAAACTTAATGTGTCCAATTTTTTTAGGATCTCAGATAGAGCCCTTAGTGTTCTTTTGGGTTAACAGGAATGATGTTGGTTGGGGTTTGACAAACTGTGGCAATTAGCAATATCTAGCTGAAGCTTGTATAAAAGAGTAGCCTCCAGAATAGCCTCTTGACTCTATTTTAACTCTCTTAGCCCCTGATACCTTATTTTGTTACATTTCTTTCCCCCTCTTGGTCAGGAAGCCATTGTTGATCCCAAGGTGCCAGGTCCAGGCTCATCCCTGGGAGTCATGGCCCACATTGCCAGGGAGACGTTCACCCCTGGTTGTTATGTCCCCTGTAAGGGGGAGGGTCATGATTTTCCTTGCAGAGTTGCAGAGGAAGAGAGGCCACATCCAAGCAACAAAAGAGTTCCTGTGGAAGTAATTCTTAGGCAAAATTATAAGTAGCCTTAGGTTCTCTGCCACAGAAATAAGTTTCATAGGAGCAAGCCTTAAGATCAAGGGCTTGGCCTATTAGATTGAGAGTCCCCAGTGTTTGAGAGACTATCAGAGGTTTCCTAGGTGAGAAAGTTTAATAGTTCCATATATTTTCTCCAGTCCCTCAAGGGACTTTACCAACACTTTTTAATTATCTGCCCAGTGTAGTCTGGGATGTATCCAGGTGCTTCATTAAGCTGTACAGAATTACAAGCCCTCATTCCCATTTTGGGCTCCATGTATTTGGGTTGTTTAAATGATCTATCCAGATAGATTGAGTTAAATCACGTGCTACAGAAAAATTTAGGTTTGGACAAAATAAACCTCTCTTCCTTTGGTTTCATACAATAAATGGGGTTCTAAGATACAGACACTGCTATCCTTTAACATGTATTCTGATTTACCTTCGTCCCAGCCAGATTGGCTTCTTTCTGATCGCCAGTTGAAGTCTGATCTCTTTTTCAATTTCTTCAACAGTTGTTGTATGTAGCAATGCTGATTTTCAGAGCTGCAAAACTCCCACTCTTATATATCTTCTTGAGCTGTGTTCTGGGTGCCAGGAAGTTACTTGGAAACAGTTTGATTCTTTGGAGTCTTACCTTTAGGATTTATTAGGCAGAACGTAATAAAGTAAAGTTTAGGGCTTATTTTGCCCCACTACAGAGGCAAAACCCTTCTGGGTCTCTCTGGGCAGAGGAAGGGGCTGGTTGTACACACCACTACTGAAGCAAGACTACCCAATGCCCAATGAAAAATGAAGTTTTCCAGTTTGACTTCTAGGAGTAGGCAAATTCTTGTTTGTGTAATCCTTTCTGGGGCTTCTTTCCCTAGTGCTGGGTAGTGACCTCATACAGCCATGCCCTGGTCAATGCTTTGCTGAATATTTGAGGGCAGACTCTACAGATCGCCAGGATTGTCTTTCTGTGCTACTCTCTCCTCTCCAGGAGTTTATCCTGCAAGCACTAGATGCCTTTGTCTCTCCAGTCTGTTGGCCCTATGTCTTCACTGAGGGAGACCTCTAGGCTCTTGCAGATCCTTCTCTCTTTGTTGCATCCTGGAAACTTTCTTAAGGCAGTAAGTTGGGGAAATTGTATGGCTCACCTCCTTCATTTCCCATCTTTGTTGCTTGATGCTTAATGTCTTGAAAATTGTTTTATATAATTTGTAAGGTTTTCTTTTAGTTGTTTCAGGTAGGAGTGCAAATCCAGTCCCTATTGCCCATCTTGGCTGGAAGTAGAATTCCTTCAATGCCTTTTTGCTTTCAGCAATAGTGTCATTAAACTGGGAGGCTAGCAGTTCTGGAGGAGATGAGGTGGATAATGGGGCGACCTGGAAGGAGAAGAATCGGTTTATATGAGAGGATGTGCAGCTCTGCACCCAAAGCTGGGTCTGTCATCCATGATTGCATAGCTGTCTGCACCTCTACTGGTATGTCTGCATGTCTGAATGTCTATTCACTGGAGTCTGGGAAGCTGTCTGGGGCTGCCTCCCCAAGACATCGTCCTTCCTTCTTCCTACTCAGGTGAAACTCTAGGCTGTTTGCAGGCTCATTCTGCCAAATCCCACACCAGAGCCCATCAGGCCTGGGCTGGCCTGCAGACAGGCTGCAGATGAGCCAAAGCAGACATCTGCCTTTTGTAGTTCTGGTTGGGAAGACAGGAAGGGAGGCAGAATGGCTTTTCTGTTTGGAGTCTGTGCTGGGGCTGTTCTGGGAGCCCTGCTTCCCCTTTCCGTCCTGCAGCAGTTGGGTCTCTCCGGGCAGAGGAAGGGGCTGGTTGTTGCTGTACACCCAGCCTGGGTCTTGGAGAAGCCTGACCTTGTTCTGCATGATGGATTTTTCCAGGGTCTCCAGGAGATCCAACGCCATCAGATTTTGGGGAGATCTGGCCTTTGCCAAAACTGTCTTCTTTTTCCTCCCTTGCTCCCTCACTGATACTATGGGGTGGGCAAGGTTTGATATAGTCCAGGCTACTTCCAGATTGCCCAGCTCTTTCTGAGGCCCTTTTTCCTAAGGGCAAACAATGGCAGATAGGATATTTGTGTAATAACAGATACGAAGTTTATTTCTCATGATGATTGAAATAAAAGAAAGGTCTATTTATTTTTTATCAAATTAAATTTGGTTCAGAGCCCTACTTGTCAACATGGATAATCAGTCTAAGAATTATAGAACTTGTGCAGACCAAAAATAAAGCAGGGGTAGGGACTATATAAGCATATACATTAGGGATGTTTAGGCTTAACCCAATTATTAGGTCTATATATTATATATACTATATGTTAGGTAGTATATAGGGGTATATAAGCATATACATTAGGGATGTATATGTTTAACCCAATTAAGTATATACATCCCTAATGACCCATCAGTTCAGCTACCTGGGAAATTTATATCACAGGGATATTTTCCCACATATCCCTAGGGGGATGCTCACTGTGGTGTTATACGTGGCAGTGGGGAGTTGTGGCCATCTGGGTACCCGTCCACGGGAGAGTGGCTGGGTAGAGTGTTGGACGCATACCACCGACTGCTGTGCATCTCTGCTGCCCCACCAGCGGAACGGGGACCAAGAGTCCACTGCCGTAGAAGTGCCCTCTGTGGCTTGGCTGATGTCCTGGCCTAGGTAGGATGAGAATCAGGTGCACAGAAGGCCTTACACTGCAGTGTCCTGCTCCATTCATAGCCTTTCCTGACAGTTGGCCCCTGCTTGAACTTTTCCTATGACGGGCAGCTCAGCATGGCATGCTATGTGGCTGGGAATCTCAAATTGTGCTGGAATTACATCTCCCTGGAGATGATCATAGTGAATTTGGTCTCTTAGAGTGGGTGCAGATGTGTATGTCAAGGAGAGGGGTGTTGGGGAGAAGGTTCGTCGTTCATTCATTCATTTATTAATTCGTAAAACACATAGTTGTGGGACCCTAGTTCCATGCTAGATTCTGGCGATGAAGCTTTCTCTGCCTTCCTGGTGCCTAGAGTCTAGTGGAGGAAATAGATATTAAACAAATAATCATGACATCACAGTAGATGATTCAGTCCATAAGGAAAGCTAACAGGATTTATATGCTAGTATGCAGATTTAAGGTTCATGAGGGATGGAAACAAGAAGAGCCCTCCAAAACTGGAACACTTAACTGAGACCTGAGAGCCAAGTAGAAATTAGGTGAAGAAGTGGGGGATGTGTGTTCTAGGTGGAGGTAACGAGCTCGGAGGGTCATGAACCTGGCATGTTCGAGGAACCGCTCTGGCTGGAGCAAGGGGCATGAGCCAGGCGAGCGGGAGGAGAGAAGCTGCGGGGAGAGACGGGGCTGAGAACGTGCAGAGCCCACCTGGTTGACAGGGTGCCCATGTCATTTATCACCCAACCGGGACATGTGTGAGAGTGGAAGGGGTACTCCTAAAGAATAAAGTTGGGGTAAGAGGTTGCACAACTTGTAGGTCAAGGCAGAGAGTTTAAGTTTTATTCTCAGGGCTATGGGAAACCATCGGGAGTTTCAAGGAATGGGAGATGTGATGTGACTGGATTTGCACTTGGGTCGGGAGCACAGATCTCAGAAACCTCCCGCCATCCTTCCCGTCCATATGGAGGAGGCTCTTGAGGAAGGATGGGGAGAAAGAGGCAGCCAGGAGCCCAGGAATGCTCTGTGCAGTCCTGTGGGATGGGCAGTGAGCTGGTTACTCTGGCTGCATGGCAGACCACCTCGTGACTCCATTGAGTGTGCCTCCTGTTTCCTGCCTGGTTCCCAACAGACACATCTCCCCGGGAGTGACTCTGCTCCAGTGGGTGAGGAAGAGGGTGATGAGAACCGCCCCAGGGGTTCCACAGATGGGAAGGGTGTCGAGTCTTATCCCAGCTGCAGGTGGAAGGGAGCAATTTCTTTATAAAAGCCTTAATTTGATGATCAGTGATTTTACAAAGAATCATCTGAGATGCAGGGATAAGAGGACCAGGACCCTTTTTGTACCTGTGGCCTCTAGCAGGCTGGTTTCTACCTTCCCATGTGCATTGACCACTCATCTGCCCCGTCAATGTGCTGTCTGCCCCAAGCAGAGGCCGCAGCTGCTCTGGAATGTCGCCCTCTCCCCTCGTGCACACACACCACCTTCACCTAGACCTAGAACCGGAGAACAAAACACAACCTTCCACGTCCAGGGTGCCAGAGTGGCAAAACCCACAGAAGGTGGCAGTTTAGGAAGAAATCACATTTCCCAAAACTCCCCAGAAGAAAGTCTTTCTCGCTCAGACTCAGGTTCTCTTCCATCAGACCAAGAGGCATCCAGTGGTTAAGGATTGGGTGTGGCAAACATTGTATGTTACATACCCAGCAATACCCTCCTCCTTTCCTGCTAACAGAATACTATTAGTGCAATTAACAAATGGAGATTCTGTCTTCGCCCTGGAGAAAGATGGAGGATATGGGGCCAGTTGAGGCCAATGAGATGCAAAGGGAAGTCTGCTGTGGAGGGCTTCTCTTCCCTAATAAAAAGACAGCGGCTTAAATGGAGAATTCCTTTTCTCCTTTCTCCCCCTTTTCCCTCCCTGGACTGAAGACTTGATGCTTGGTGGCACAGCAGCCACTTTACAGCCAGAATGCAATAAAATAGAATGCAAAGAATAATGGACTAGAAAGATACAGAGTCTGGGTTTCTGAAGTCATTGTTGAGTTGTTCTAGCCCTTGATAATCTGCCTCTTACCTTGTTATATGAGGCAGATAACCTGTGCTTGTGTTAGTCAAAGTTTGGCTCTGACTCCCACCTCCATGTAATATTGGAACTTTCTAGTTTGGGGACTCCCTGTCCCATCCCCGTTCTTTTTTTTTTTTTTTTTTTCAATTAGAGAAGTTGTAGGTTTATAGAAAGCTCATGCAGAAAATACAGAGTTTCCTATTATCAATACCTTGCATTAGTGTGACATTTATTATAATTGATGAAAGAATATTATAATTGTGCTATTAACTGTAGTCCATGGTTTATACCAGAGTTCACTGTGTTCCTATGCCTTTAATAGAAGTTATTCTAATATCACATATTCAATCATATGTTAAATGGTGTTATTATGTTCACAATATTGAGCTACTGTCACCACCATCCATTCAAAACTTTTCCATTGCCCTAAATAGAAATTCTGTACAATTTCTTAGAGGAGAGATTGACTCACACAAAGAAGTTAGGGCTCCCAAGATCATGACTCCCATGTGGCCTCTTCCTGAACAGCATGACCTTGGTAAGTTCACCTTGGCTGGGCCTCGGTTTCCTCCTCTGCAAAATGGAGGCAGCAATAGCGCTTGCCTCATAGGGTTGCTGGGAAGGACGTGAGCTAATACATGGAAATCACTGGATGCAATGTAGGTGTTCAGTAAACGTCAGCTCCCTTTCCTCCCTGGGGGTTGCATGGAACTACCCCTCCATGCCCCGACTGTCACTGTGCACACGTGCTTATCATGCAAGTCACCCTTATCGCCAGGAGAGGACTTTGCATTATGGAACCTTGAGTTTTAAATTAAGTGTCAAATACAATTTGGCAATGCTAAGAATTAATTATGTGACAGCCCTTAGAAAAGCTAGCAGCCTAGCTGTCAATGTAAAGTTGGAATCTGCCCACAAGGGAGGGGGCCCCCTCCTGCCTCCCTGCACCCACCTCACCCCCACCCACCTAATTGAACGGAAGCCCGCAGCAGCAATGGTGCTTTGTAGGGTCAGCGCATTTCCTCGCCTGCTCCTGAAGGGCAAAGGGGGTGACCATGGGGCGGGAGTACAGGGTGGAAAAGCAGATGTTTCTAGGAGCAGCCACGGTTGCCCCCTACCCCCACTCCCAACCTGTGCACACAAGTGGCTGGTGTCAGTTCTTTCCCTTTAAGGGGAAGGAAGCATTTCTGGAAAGGGTTGGGGTGGGGCTGGGGGGGCGAGAAGGAGATATACTGGGCCAGAAGGGAGGGAGGCCATATTTGTCTCGATGACGCATCAAGGACAAAAGCTGAGCCTGGAGATTTTCAGGAGGGACCTGCGTCCCCCTGAGGATGGAGAGAACTCGGCCCCAAATGCCATCATCCCCAGGCTTTGGGGCACAGGGCATTTTTCAAGTGGGGAGACAGGCTGTAGAGGGAGTGAGCCCTGGGTCATGGGCAGCAGGAGCCAAGCCCACGGCTGGCCGGCCGCAGCCCACATCCCACCCCCAGGCCTCCCACCAGCCTGTCAGAGGAATGTGGGTTTAATTTTCTGGTCAGTGGGAAAAAGAGGAGGAAGAGGACGAGTTGAGCAAGTGGAAGTTCTAATGTGGTCGGCTGGGATCTGTCACTCAGCGCACAGCCTGCTGATGACTCAGGGCAGCTTCAGCTGTAAGCAGCCCATGATTTATGGACACCGAGTGAACTCCTGCGGCAGGAACCAGCCTTGAGATCAGAGCGGCAGTAGGGCCCTTTTTTGGCAGGAGACAGGGCCTGCATTTTTCTCATTCATGCCAAACTGCTTTGCACGGCAATTAGCTCTGTCCTCATTTAGTCTCCAGTCCCAAAGGGTAATGAAAGTCATATATCATCTTCAAGACTGCTAATTATTGAGCTCGCTTACAGGTAGGCTTTGTAACTGTGAGAAGGGCCTGTCGGCCCAATATTTATTACTCTTCCAATAAGTAAGCAAAGGGGGAGGGGTGGGGAGGTTGAGGGGAGAGGGAAAAGAAGGGAGGGAGGGAAGGAAGGGGGAAAAACAACTTTCTTGAAAGAAAGCCCAACCCCAGCCCTGGGATCTCTGACATACCTCTGCAAATGTGCTCATCGGAGGGGAAACGTCTTTATTCCAGGGAACCATTTTTCATGCCATAACCAACCAGTCTGCAAGAGCTGAGAGCGGTGAGGGGAGGTCCGTGCGGGGAGCTGCTGAGTTTGCTCTGGGTGGGGGGAGTGGGGAGGAGAGGACAGGAAGGGAGCAGGATAGGAAGGGAAGAAAGAAGCCCCTTTCCCGCAGCCCAACCAGAACATCGCCCCTCAGACCTGGGCCTGCTGGGTGCGGGGAGGGGGCTTAGTGTCCTGCCCTGGGGTGGGATTAGCCACGTCTGTCACTTTAAATCATGGGGTATGTCAGGCTAAGCCTTGAGAGGGAGTTGCCTCCTCTGGGTCCTTTGCCGTCATTTGGCTTTCCTGCCACCAAGTAGACATAGCATCTGGGTTATAGGTTCATCGTCTGCACTGGGAGATTTCCACACAAGTGGTTAACGAAGAGGAAGATCAGCTCTTATTTCCACTAACATGAATTTTAAAAGTATAATTACTTTTTAGAACAACTAGGCATAAACATTAGCCAGGTCATGGATGGTTATTTTTAAACAGAATCCAATTAAATCAAATGCTAATGAAATAC
Source organism: Myrmecophaga tridactyla (assembly GCA_004026745.1). Taxonomy (NCBI): domain Eukaryota; kingdom Metazoa; phylum Chordata; class Mammalia; order Pilosa; family Myrmecophagidae; genus Myrmecophaga; species Myrmecophaga tridactyla. Next base: position 2,253 of record PVIY010060934.1, on the reverse strand, counting down.
AAATATTTAAGTACCATTAGATGACACATTCATACTATTCAATGTGCAACCATTTATTGTGTACTAACTGAGGAAGGGTGCTGGGCACTGCTCTACATATGGGGTACAGCAGTGATTGAGATGGAAAAGGTCCTTGCCCTCTTGGAGCCTCTGGTCCAGCGATCCGTGTCATTGCCCATGGTTTCTTTTCCACTCTGACTTAAACCCTGACAGCTGGCAGCTCTGACCTGAGTTATAAAGATAGCTCATGTCTTTTAGTGCCTACCATGTACCATGCACAGTGCTGGCAGCCTCGTCTTCACAGTTCTCATCTAATCCTCGCAACCCCTCCGAGGCCGGTGCTGGTTAAGTGACGTATCCAAGGCCACACAGCTAGTCAGAATTTGAACCCATCTGATCTAGCTCCGTTTTCTAAACCACGGCACCATATTTTCCTCAATTCATTCTGAATCATTTCAAGTTCTACTTAATGACCTTAGTGCCTTGGTTGATTTTGGCATCAGGAGTCCTCATGGACAGACTTTCTCTTCCGCCGTCAGCGCCCCTCCCACTCTGAGCCTCTGTGGATGGTAGACTCACTGATTTCAAATTAAATTGGAGGGAGACTAGTAGGTTGACTCAGAAGTTCTTGCAGTCAGCACCACCTGCCATGGACTACCTCCTTGACCGTGGAAGGAACTGGTGTGCTGGAGCCGACCAGCGCTGGCTTGAGTGCTAGTTGTGTACGTGTTTTCCCAACTCCATTCACAGACATGTTGGAGTCTTGGAATTGGCCATAGTAGGAATATTTACACAATGGAAAATGATGAATATCGTAAGTCAGCTTCCCACCCCCCCACCCCCCCAGAAAGCTGGTTATTAAACATTTACAAATACCTACTGGGGAGGACCCAAGCAGAAGGGCAAGATTTTGTGCTGCAGCTCATGGTAACCTCATGGCAATCTCTCTTCATCAAAGGGAAGTGCAGAGAGTACTAGAGAGGGAGTCCATAGAGCTGAACTCTAGACCTCACTTTGCCGCTGAAGGACGGAGGCATACTGACTTGAGCTCTTTGTCTCGTTTGCACTGGGTGGCCTCCATGCCATTAGAGCCATAGAACTACTTTCAGAAAGAGTCTGGAACTACAAAAGGGAGTGTAATAGAACTTACTAAGGCTTTTGCTCACAAATACGAGGCGTTCCACCAGAGGGAGTGCATTCTGGGCCAGGGGCTATAGGCACATGTGCAAAGTGCATGTTGCTGCCAGAGCTTCATGGGGTGTGGAAGGCATTCCCTCTGCTTCCTTTATTCCCTTTGGTGCCAGGCAGACTGAAGCTGCCTCTTCCCTCCTCTGTGACCTTGGGCAAATTGCTTAGCCTCTCTGTGCCTCATTTTTCTTTTCTGGAAGTGGAGCATAATCAGTAGAGCCCATTCAGAGGAATGCTGTGAGGACTGAATGATACAATGCGTAACAGGTGCTGGCTCTGATTTGGCACGCAGGAAGTGCTCAGTATGTGGTTGGTGTTGCTGCAATCTCTTCTCTGTGTTGTCTCTTTCTCTGGGGGCAAGGATGCCCCATTCCCATCTCCCAGCCTCCAGGGCCCCTGTATAAGGTGTCAGAGCTGAGACAGGGGGGCTGCCCTCACCTCCCCAGAAGCAATTGGCCTCCTTAGCTGAAGTCTCACAGTTGAGGATGTACCGTGTCTTTCTGACTTACAATGCTGCAGCTGTCGAGAACTTATTTTTGTTTCTTAAGCTCCTACCACTGGGAGCGAGGTGTAACCCTGAAGTCTCATGTTCCCTGGTGTGGAGGCTTCAGCTGAAGGTCACTGGAAGGGCACTAAGCAGGTCTTTGAGACTCTCCAGCCTCCCTTCACCTGCAGCCAGTCTGCCCTCTGCCCACATGGGAAGGCTTGCTCTTTTCCTTGAACGTTTGGGGGTGACCATCTTTGGGATGGCTGTCACTTCCCTGCTCCCAGGCTGCTGGTCCTTGGCCCTGGCTCTGGGAGATTGTTTCCCTTCTATCTTGCCTCTCCTTGCTCTAGGTCTCTAAAAACATGCATAGGATGTTCTGTTTTTCCATCTTTCAGCTGCCACTGTCCATGATCCTGAGGGACAGATTGACCTAGCCACTTGGATGCAGCCTCCCTCCCACCACCACACATCCTCTCTCCAGACCACTTTCAGCCCACTTGGCAACCCAGCTCACTGTGCCAGTTTCCCCATTCCTGTCACCTACTCTCCCATCCCGATTTACCAGAGTCTGTCCTTGA
>PVIY010060933.1:0-11427 GCA_004026745.1 Myrmecophaga tridactyla | reverse complement strand
ATCCTCTCATATTTTTCCTTTTAGCTGCTCCAGAATATAGGAGGCTAGAGGGCTTAAATATTTTTTTAATCATCACAATTGACTTTTTTCCCTTCTTTTTTTGTGAAAAATAACATATATACAAAAAAGCTATAAATTTCAAAGCATAGCACCACAATTAGTTGTAGAACATATTTCAGAGTTTAACATGGGTTACAATTTCACAATTTTAGGTTTTTGCTTCTATGTGCTCTAAAATACTGGAGACTAAAGGAGGTATCAATTTTCTGATTCAGCGTTCATATTCATTTGTTAAATCCTATCTTCTCTGTATAACTCCCATCATCACCTTTTATCTTTCCATCCCTCTCTTTTGGTTTGTTTGGGCTATGGCGATTCTAAATTTTTCACATTGGAAGGGCCACTAATATGGGGTAGGGAGATGGAACTATCTGATGTTCTGGGGAGTCTGGGCTAGGTTTCAGGACTTGTCTGAACCAGGGACCCATCTGGAGGTTGTAGGTTTCTGGAAAGTTACTCTAGTGCATGGAAATCTTGTGGAATCTTATAAATTGCCCTAGGTGTTCTTTAGGATTGGCTGGACAGCATTTCCAAATTAACTCACATTCTGGGGTTCTGGGTAGACATGAGCTTTTGGGGGACACTCTTCAACCCAGTACAGGGGCCAATCATGGGTAGGCTTCAGGAGGGCTGCCATTACCTGGATCCATATACAAACCTGGTGTGTGCATCCCCCCACGGAAAGATACATCACTTTCTTTGACTTCTCAGAGGTCCCAAAGACAAAGGGGACCAGTGTTCTGGAGGACACATCTCTGGCTGGTGGGACTGTTGGGGCAGAGGACAGGTCCCCAAAGATACTGATGGAAGGAGGATCTGGAGAATGGGCCACCAATGAAGGAACCTGATGATGGTACGAAGAGGAGGCAGGTGGTGGAAGGGGGCCTTAGAGGGCTGGCACAGTGGCTCATCCTCTTAAGGATCATAGGCATCTTCAAGATCTGAATTTTTCAGATTCTTCCCCAGAAAAATGCGTATAATGAACACACACTTTTCATGTATAACTGCAGGTGGCATGTGCTTCCCCTGCCACAAAGCGTATGCCTGGGCCCTCGGGGCCCCAGCCAGAGAAGAAAAATTTTAGAAGGATAGAGTGGAGGAAATGGCCCCCCACGCTGCAGACAGCTCAAGTTGGATTTGGCAACTTGGAGGTCAGGGGTGAGCTTAGTAAGGCCATTGCATTAGCTACTGGATGTGAGGATTACAAGAGCTTTTCAAATTTTCTGGTTTGAAAAGTTAAATTACATATTTTATATCTTTTCCATTCAACTATAAAAGCAATATCTGTTCATGGTAGGAAAAAATTGGGAAGTGGAGATAAGGAAAAGGAGAAAAAGCCCTTTAATCTCATTACCCAAGGACAGCTGCGGTTGCCTACTGCCTTGGTCTATGACCTTCTGATCCTTTTTCTCTGCATTTGATGTGACCTAAATGTAGCATGTAATAGTATAATTCACATTTTAACCGAAAGTATTTAAATGCCTTTTCATATGAATAAATACTCATGAAATGCTTTTACTGGCTGCATAGAATTCCATTGTGCAGAGGTGCCTGGCTTAACTGATTTTCTATTGTTGGGTAGACTGCTTTGTTTCATTTCCTTCTTTATGGACAATTCTGCAGTGACCATCTGTGTAAGTCTGCTTCTGGAGGGGGAAGTTCATTGAAAACCTTAAACCGTGAGCACTTTACTAACGCACATATTTCAAGAGCCTTTGACACCGGATCTGTGTGAAGCAAGGCCTGAGCCAGCCTGTGTCCAAGTGTGGAGGGAGCTGGGCAGGTAGGGTGAAGCACTGGCCTTTATGGGTCTTGTGATCTCAATTGGGCTCATGCATTAGATTATAGGAGGTGTTCTGTGAAGGGGTGTTCATTATTTTAAAAATTCATTATTTAATGTTGTGTCCTATACTGAATTGGCACAGAATAGAGGAAAAGGAGTCCCATCCTTGCTGCCCTTTGGCTCTTTGGCTTCTGCAACTCTGGGCCCCTGGTGTGTCCCATAGGTGAGTACTTTGTTTCTCGTAGGTTTTAGGGTTCTAGAACCAGCTGCAGGGCTGCTGGAGGTGTCGTCTTTAGGCTTCTTCAGCAGACAAGTGCCTCCTCTGTTCACTCCCTTTCCAAGGAGAAGCTCTGTTTTCTGGGGGATGCTGCTGTTGGGCCCCACTGGCCTGGGATTCTGGAATGAGAACTGGCTCTTGGCTTGGGCTGGTACCTAGGGGATGTCTTGGCCAGTTGGCTGGAGGCCTGAGAACTGTTAATAACTAGAAAGATGGGGTTCCCGGGGGCAGGACTAGGTTCTCCCTTTAGGTCTGCACAGGGGTCCATCTTCCATCTTGCTTCTTGTTCTGTAGATGGGGCAAATTGTTTAACCATTTCATAGCACGTCTTGTCTCTGATTCAGGAAGCACTTCCTAGAAATGTTAGAAAGCTCGTTACATTGACCACTGTAGGTGAAAAGAAATACCATATGCTTGGAAAAATGATTTGCAATAACCCACTTTCACAGGAGTTGTTACTGTCCAGAAATAGAATTATTCAGAGATTGAACTTTTATCCTTTTTTTTTCTTTTCTTTTCTGAGAGCAGTATAGAAAGGTTGGAAAGGAACTGAGCACTTTTCCCTGCAAGGTCCTGTTCTAAGTGCTGTGCATACCTTAACTCACATTGTTCTCCTGAGATAAGCACCTTGCTTCTCCCCATTTCACAGGTGAGGGAGACCGAGCCCCAGGGGGCTGGCACAGGGCTTTTAGAGCACCAGCTGTCAGACGAGACACAGTGGGCGCCTGCAGAGCCGATGAGAACATTTGTGGGGCCACTGATGAGCTGTGTCACCTTTGAACCTCTGTTCCTTCCCCTGTAAAATGGAAGTGGCCCCTGCTCTTGGTGGGACTGTCAATTTCCCTTCAGCCTCTGGCTCCCGGGTGCAAACTCAAAGAGAACGACGTGGACTGAGAGGTTCCTTCTGCGGTGTGCTAGCGGTTCTCGGTAAGAGGATATGGACTGTTGCTTTCTGTTCCAGGGGATGATAAGAGCATCTATCTTTTGAATTGTCTAGGATTAAATGAATAAACACAGGTGAAATCCTTATAGCGATTGAGCGCTCAACTCTTCACTGCTCCCTCCACCCCTTCACCTCCTCTCTGGTGCCTCTGGGTCTTAGATAAACTTCCTCTGTGGCAGGGATGCCTGTAGCGTCCTTTGCCCCTAACTCACAATGGCCCCAAACAGTAGTTGGCTAGTTTATATCTGCTGTATTTCATCCTAAGAGCAATTTTGCGAGTTATTAACAGTTCTTGGTATATTTTTCTCAAGATACTCTTCTCTTCTTAATTTGATGCATATGTTAGTTTTCTATTGCTGTGCAACAAATTTCTATATATTGAGCGGTCAAAAGCCACACATACCATCTCATCATCTCTGGGGGTTGGGAGCCAGGCCTGGCTCAGTGTCCTCGGCGTGGGGTCTCATGGGCTGCACTTGAGGTGTTGACTGGGCTGCGTTCTCCTCTGGAGGCTCAGGTGGGGAAGACCCCCTTCCACATTCCTTTCAGGTTGGGGCAGGGGCGCTTCCTCAGCTGTAGGACTGAGGGCCTGGCTTCTTGTCTGGCTAGTTGTCTGGGGCCACCCTTAGTTCCTAGAGCTGGTCCACCACCCCTGCCTCTGCCCTCCCTATGGGCCATTTGCATCTGCAAGGCCAATAGGAGAGCGTCTCTTCGGCCTGGCAAGATGGGTCTTTTGTAACGAAACAACCACAGGTCCACAGGTGGCACCCCATCACCTTTGCCACTGACTACTCATTCAATGCAAGTTTCAGGTCTCACCTCTACTCAAGGAGAGGAGATCATATGAGGGTGTGGGTCATTAGAGGTCACCCTTGAGTATATCTGCCACAGTGAGGTTACTGACAGCTTATGAAAATGATATAAAATAAGAGTTATTAACCAAAGCCACTTTCCTCTTTTGACTGCCAGATGCCCTTTTTGTCCTCATGATTCGAGGCTGTGTTCTGGAGAATAAAGGGTACCAAGCAAGTAAGGTAATTGGCATCCTGCTCAGAATCCATTGGCTTTTCTTGTCTGCATTGTCTGGATGGAGAAGGGCGGGAGACAGAGGATGCAAGTGAGCAGGGAATCAAGAGGGATAAAAGGAGGGGAACATGTAAACGGATTTTCTTTACATCCATATGTAAATGTCTTTTTATAGACAAACACTTTTATAGAAATGCAAAAATGTTATGGTAGAGTAAACATTTCTGGGCAATTATTTTTCTTCATTCTGTTTATCCCCTAACCCTTCTTCAATGACGTCATCCTCATCACCCCCACCCTGTAACCATTGATCTTTTAATATTTCCTGGGTCTTATATTCATATGCAAACAAATGTGGATATTTTTATATCCCTGGGTCTTTTCTCATTCAACAATGCCCTGTGGAAACCCTGCACCGATGGCTGTAGCTCAAATGCATTCTTTGCAGCGGCTGTCTAATATTCCAGAGTGGATGCATGGTAATTTAGCTGACTGTTCCCCTATTGAATAGCATCCATTTAATTTCACATTTGTTCACATTAAGCAGCAGTGAGATAAACCTCCTAGCACATGCATCCTCAGGTTTTTCTAGGATTGAATGGCTGGGTCAAAAGGTTTGTGTACTTTTAATGTTAATAGCTGTTGCTTGCTTGATTTCCCCAGAGGCTGCAACACTTCACTTTTGCACCCGTAATTTGAGAGTAGTCTTCTCCCTGCATCCCACCAGCGAGAGGTATTATTGGTCTTGTTAATTCTGAGCAGGCTGAGAGGTACAAAGTGAGATCTCACTGTTACTTGAAATTTGCATTTCCCTGACCAGCAGTATGTCTGTGCAGCTTTTCATCTGTTTGGCCGTTTGGACCTACTTGAGAATCCTTTGCTCGTTTTTCCAGAGAGCCATTTGTCCCCTTCTTGTCAATTTGTCAGTGCAATCTGTAGAGCGTTGATGTTAATCCTCTTTTGCCTTCTGCACAGCAGTTATTTTGCCAAAGATATCAAGTTGTCTGTTAACTTTGTTTATGGTATCATTTGCCCTGTAAAAGTTCTGAATTGTTATGTAGCTAGAAATAGCTTTTTTTTCTTATCTTTTCTGGGTCTCCCATGTTGGCAAAGGCTTCCTCACCCCCACGTGTTAGCTTTCCTTCCACATCCACAGTTCAGTTTAACAAACATTTATCACGTGTATAATGTGCACAGGCTCTGGGCTTCAGACTGCAGACACAGGCTAATCAAGACATGGCCCTGACCTCAAGGAGCCCAGCATCTTAACAGACCGTGACAGCCGGCATGACAGGGCATAGGCTGCTGGGGATGGGGTGGGGTTAGGGGAGCTGCTACCCTAGCTCAGAGCTTCCCAATCGGGATACAGGTATGTCTAGGTACTGATGCCCTTAGTTCTCAGAGCAGCCAGGTGGGACCAGGGATGGCCAGAGCCCCCCAGGGAGATCTCCCTTGGCCAGAGGCCACACCTCAGCCATTTACAATACAGCGATCATTTTCTCTGTATGCTTCACAGGGACAGCTGCTGGGTTGGCCTAGTGAGGAAGAAGGGGTGGGGCAATTCCTGGTGGAGGACCAGCAGGAGGGCTTGACCTACCTGAAGAGCCCAGCCTGTGCCACAGGGAGAAGTGGGCTCAAGGGAAGGATGGGAACGTGGCGAGGTGTGCGACCGCCATGCAGAAGGCCGAATGCAAAAGGAGAGTGACTCAGAGTCCATGGTCTGAGGGAACATGGGTGGAGGAGCAGGTTGCGCTGATGGAAACTTTGCCTTCTTTCTGGTGCATCTACAGTGGGAGGGGCAGGACCTGTGTCTGCCAACTGACCTCCTGGGCATCCCTGAGGCCGTGGGCCTCTCTTGATCAATGGTCGCCAAAATAGTGTACATATTCCTGCAGGAGTGTGTGAGAAGATGTGGGAGTTCAGGGAGACAGAATTAGAACTTCCATTGCTATTTATGTTCTCAGCTACTCCTCTAAAGGTGTATTTTTGTGTATGTTTAAAGATGTACATAATATTAGGAAGGCAGTGCGTGTTTATAATTATAAACAAATATATATTGGGACATGTGCACAATCAAAAGTTTGGAGACCTCTGCCTCTAGTGGATGAGTTATTAAAACCTTTGGTCCCCTCACTCCTGTGCCACCCCAGTCACCCCTGAGAATGTGGGGACCTGCTGATGTAGAAGGGAGGGACATTCATGTAGGGTGGGGGGAGGCCTGGAGAAATGATTTCTGGAAAGGAAATAACTTCTCCCATACCCCTAGAAGGGCCGGCTCCTTCTCATGGGTCTCCCCTTGGAGCAGCCTCCTCCCAGGCCTTCTTACATTTTATTTTAGCCCAAGATATTTCCTTTAGGAAATAGCTCATAATTTGTATTTATCTGTCTATTTAATTTTTGCCTATTTCCCCACTGCTTGTAAGCTCCGTGAGAGCCGGGACTGAATGTCTCAGGCTTTGCTGTATCCCCAGTACCTGGTACAGCACCTGGCATCTAGAAGGGACTAAGTATATCTCTAAGGCTAATGAATGGATATGTTGAGCATGTCATGTGCTTACCTTCCTTACCTTATTCATTTCCATGCCCCATAGGGTAGACATCATTACCTTTATTTTGTAGGTCAGAAACTACAAGATTCTGAGAGGTTAAGTCGCTTGCTTTAGGTCACACAACTATTTTGGTATGTAGGGGATTGTGGGAGGGAAAGAACTAACATTTTCTGAGTACCTACTTATATGCCAGGCTCCCACTATACCTTTATTCTACCTCTGGTTACAAAGACCAAATCCTGTTCACAGAAGTGGAAACCGAGACTCAGAGATGGGAAGTGACTTGCCCAGGACCACACAGCTAGTAAGAACAAGAGCTGGGACAAGAATCACCTTCTTGGCAGTGATTCCTTTCTTCTGAGTCATCTCAGGGGTGTGATGATGGCTCCAAGGTCCAGAAGGGGCACCTGTGGGTATGACCTGAATGGCAGGCATCCCTGGTGGACACCTCTCTGTGGATGGGTGATGTGGCGAGGATGCCAGCTGGATTAGGCCACCCCAATGTGGGCAATGGTCCATAGGTGCCAGGCCCTGGAGCCGCTGATTTGCCTGCCTAATGAGGAGGGTGATGTTTTATGCATGGTGCCTAATTTTGCCCCGGCAGTCTCTGGTTATATTTAACACCATTAATCATTATTGTTGGCTCCCAGGAGGATGGATCCCTGATTAGTGTCAGAAATGCATCACACAAGGAAGAGAGAAGGAAAAAATAAGATCTCGCCCCCAACCTGATTTCTTCCAACTGGAAACAAGATGTGTTCATGGTACCCATCTCTCTGCCATCTGTGATATGCGTGACTTGAGGCTTCCTTGGCTTAGGATTCCCACCCCTCACCAACTTGCTGGCACCCCTCCCTCATTGACCCAGATCCAGGGCCTGTTATCCCAGTTCACCCCCCTCAGTGCCCCTTCTTGTATATGTTGGAGTAGTGTGCAGCTAATAAGGGCAAATGAAGCACTTATTAGGCTCTTGCTGTATATGTGCATCCTTGCCCAGTGCCTTACCTACCTTATCCCATTTCCTCCTACTGTTCTAGAAGATGTGTTTTTATCCCTTCTTGACAAATAGGGAAACTGAGGCTCAGAGGTAGGTTTCACAGGACTCTGGCTGGTTTGATCAAATGTGTGGAAACATATGCCCTTTGAAAAAGAACTATTTGAATGTTGTGTAACATGTGGTTTTGACCTCAACTTTCTGGAAGGGTTTTCAGGTCACATCAGGTAGAGGAAAGAGTCCAGGCTTCTCATAACTACGTGAGCATACCTGGACACCAGGAATTTGCGCAAAACATTTCTTTTCTGCTCCCTTTGAGCCTTGGATGGGTGGCTGAGAGTCCCTTCTTATCTATTTCCATCCCCCTTCAAACTCCAATCCTTTGGCCCTTCCCCAGGGCCCTGCTTCTTGTTTCATCCTAGGAGTTCATGAAGGCAATTTCCTTAACAGAGTGTCTGCCTAACAGACAAGCTGCTCTCCTCTCCTAGCAGTGGTCTTCGTTGGCACAATTTTGGAGATTTCCCCAGTAGGGATGAAGATAAAAGAGAAGACGAAAATAGAGAACCCTATTCTATCACCACTAGTCCCCCAGGGAGGTGAAGGTCAAGGAGAACCAGAGATCAGTGTAGTGGTTTCCTCATCTGTAAAATAGGGATGGCAATTAAACAACAGTTCCCTGGGGTGTTGGAAGAATTAAACACATTTCATGTCAAGACTCTTTATTGTGTTTGCCACCATGACTGCTGCTGGCATTATCCATTAGTTGCATTGTCCCTTCTAGGCTTCACAGGAGAAATGGCTTTCAGGCCTGGAAGCTTGGAAAATAGGTATTGAGCAATAACAGTCACTATGAAATAGTTGTGTTTCCCTCTTTGCTTTGGCTGCTAGGAAGCTCAGTCAGATTGCAGCAAGTTTAGAGGCCTTCTTGGCCTTATTTTTTCCCTATTTTCCCTTTGCTATATTATATTCCCTTTAGTTGTATCTTGTTTCTTACTATATGGAGTTGTATAATATAAATTCTCATGGGAAGGGAATCTGGTTGTTAGAAGCTGATGTCGCTATCAAGGGGGAAGTTGAGGGCAGTTTCAGAGTCTTAGAGAGTTGCTCTTCCAGGTGGGACAGAGTTCTTACCTCAGATGGAGAAAATAGCACTTTTGAAATTTGAACTGCTTTTGTGGGGTTGGGGAGGCTGGGCTTAGATAGTAACACTAGCAATTCCCTCAGACCCTTTGAATGCTGGTGCTGATCAAGTCTACAAAAGGAGGATTACCTAGGAGGTCCCTGTATCAGATTAGGATTAATGTACAAAAACCTGAAATAAGAAGTTTGCACAATATAGAAGCTGATTTCACTCTCCGTTCAAGCAGTCTAGAGGTGGTCAACGCTGAGGTGATATGGGGTTGCAGAGTGTCAGGTCCAGCCTTCCTTCTTCTTCACTCTCCCATGCAATAACTTCCATTCTCAGAGTCACTCATGCTTCAAGATGGTTCTTGGAGCTCACCCTATGTCTAGATTTCACTCAGCAGAAGGGTGGAAGGAACAAAGAGGGTGCACTTTCTCCCATGAAGGACATCTTCTAGAAGTCACAGGTACAACTTCAATCTTCCCCCTTTGTATTTCATGGACCATTTTCAGGATCATACTTAGCTTTAAGGGAGTCTGGGAAAAGGAGTCTTCAGCCTGTGCAAATGTGGGCTTCTCTGAGCCTGTTTCCTCAACTGTAAATGCTCTACCTGGCAGGGTTCTTGTGAGGATTAAGTAAGAATGTAGTAAAATATAACAGGTGTTGCACAAATGTAAATTCCCTTCTATTTTTAGTTTTCCCTTCCCTCCATTACTTGGGACTAAGAGGGAAGCTTTAGCTATACCGGAAAAGATTTAGGAGCAATAAAAAAAGAAAACTCTTGGAGAGGGAATGTGGTAGCACACACCAGGGAGCTGGGATTAAAGATTCCCTTTGGCTCCAATCAGTCAGACAATGAAACTGAAATTAAAAAGGAGGGTGATGCTCCCATGTCAGTTAGGTTAGATATGTATAGAGATGGCGTGTGGACCCGATGACCTCATAAGGACTTTACCTGCCCTTCGTTCCAAAATACTGTTGCGATTTTCTTTCCCAAGTTCAAGATAGTGCATGTAACACATGCACATGGCAGGTTGGGTTTGAATGCGTGACTGTTTTCATCCTCAGGATGACCTTGGGCAATTCCAAGGCTGTTCGTGCACCAAGGAAACTGGTATGGGGTGCAGCATTGTGCAGATCTCATTCCCCTGGTGCCCTCTTCTTACCAGAACTGAACCCCCGGAAACCCTCTTGGGGCCTTTAAATGCTGAGCTGCTAGATGATGAGGGAGCCCATCAGTCGGCTCAATCTGCTCAGTGGAGGCTGCTGGGAAATTATTCTCTCCCCAGGGTGTCTCACCGTGGGAGAGATGTTGACTCAGCAATGGGACAGCAGATCCTGCCTGTCCCCCAGCTGCCCTGGCTGCTGAGCATGCCCTGACTGACTCTCCTGGGAGAAGTTTTGTTTTCTGGAGGATAAGAGAGAAGAGGAGCAGGAGATAGTTTGGTGGGCTTCCTTTTAATGGAGGAAAAACGTTGGCTTTGTGGGTATGTTTTATGGGGTGGGGCTCCTCTGTCCTAAATGTTCCCTAGCAGAGAGGGGGTGCTGCTGGAGTTGATGGTATAGTGACAGCATAGGCAGGTGCCTTCAATGAGCCTTGTTTACATATGTATCATCTCATTTACTCCCCACCCCCCACCCCCCCTACCAAGGGGTAAACCTCACTTCCCTATTCCCCAGAAAAGGAAACTTAGGCTCAAGATAGATGGACAACTTGCCTGGGGTTAGCCTTGTTTGATCTTAAGAGAGTCTGATCCACTTTTTTCGCTTGGCTTTGCCTTCAATCTCATTTGGGATAGATGGGGAGAAACCCATACATCACAACTGATATCAAGAAAAAATGAGATGTGTGTAGGGATCATGGCCCAGGTGATGCCAGAACTTTCCAACCTACAGGTATGTTACCATGTGACTGATCCAGAGTTCTAACACAGGTCTGTTTGGCTCCAAAAGCCAACAGCATGTTTCTTAACCTCTCTTCTAACCTCTTAGAGGTGGGTTCTTCTTTGACAGCTGACAGCTGGCCCCTGATTTAGGCCACTGTCATTAAGGAGGTTTAGGTGGCAGTTTATGGAGTGTTCTTTTGTTCTCCAAGTGCTAACTTAACTTCCAAGCTGGGGATTTCCAGAATGATAGTCTTTGCATATCACCAGCACTCCAGGCGCCAGGAGAACAGCCCTGAGGGCTGAGAGGGATGGCACAGTCCACTGCTGCCTCCGACTGTGGCCCCTGAGCCCTGATCTGCACCAGGGGACCCACTGCCCAAGTGCAGCCCACTGATGCTGCTCTGGGCCTGGCTTTGTGCTTCCTCAGCAGTGTGTTCCCAGCAGAGATTGGGGGCACCCACTCCTAAGAAGGCACGTGGCTCAGCAGACAGAGCGCAGACTTACTGCCAGACTGGGGGTTGAGACCTGAATCTCTCCTGCCTATCAGTTGGTCCTGGGCAAGTGACCCAATGTCTTGGAGCCTTGGTTTCTGCACTTCTAAAAGCAGGATGGCTGTGGTGGCCTGCTCGGGCTGCTGTGGAGATCTGAGAGATGCTGATAACACAACCAGGCCCTTTAGTGGTGGTAGTATTAGGACCCACCCGTCTCTCCTATGGGATCATGATTGTGAGGAACTAAGTGCCTCTCTTCTGGAGCAGACCCAGCACCACATCAGTAGTTCCAAGA
>PVIY010060932.1:0-11426 GCA_004026745.1 Myrmecophaga tridactyla | reverse complement strand
AATTAATAAAAAAAGTTAAAAAAAAAAAAAAAACCCTGAGGACATCTGGACACCAGAAACAAGCCATAAAGGACCCAGTAAACTATCTGAACTGTAGAATAATTAGGATACTCCAAATATCTACCAACCACAAACAACTTGTGCAACTTTTCCTTTTAAAACCCCTTGCCTGGAAATGCCTAGATGGGACATGTGCTTCCTGAATTGCAATTCTAAGGCCTCAAATAAGTGCCTTTATGGCCTTACAGCTTAGTTTGTTATTTCACAGTTGACACCAGACAATCTTGTACCAGGCATCCGAAAGGTGGATATCCTTGTGCAGAGACCGGCCGAACCCTGCATGTCTAGTTGGAGAGATTCAGGCTGGGGAGAATATTTGGGAATATTGGACTTAAAAGGTCCGTAACTGGCAGGACCAGTTGAGAGTTCATATGGTTCTATGGGACTGAGATGGAAGTTTGATTTTCCCAATACTTGCTTGTCCCAACCCCCTTCCAGAAACCAAATAGAAATAAAGGCCTTTAGATCCCCATTTAGGGTCCATGTTCCCATATGGACATTAAGTGAAGATCAAGAAAACAAAGAATTTTTTTTATTTTAATATTTTTATTGTAAAAGCATACAAACATATATTCTTGACATAAGAACATTCCATACATGGTATACAATCAGTGGCTCACAATATCATCACATAGTTGTATCATCATCACCATGATCATTTTTTTTTAACATTTTCATCACTCCAGAAAAAAAAAAAAAAAAAAAAAAAGAAAAAAACTCATACATACCATACCCCTCACCTCTCCCTCTCATTGACCACTAGTGTTTCCATCTACCCAATTTATTTTACCCTTTGTCTTCCCTATTATTTATTTATTTTTATCCATATTTTTTACTCATCTGTCCATACCCTAGATATAAAGAGCATCAGACACAAGGTTTTCACAATCACACAGTCACATTGTAAACGTTATATCTTTATACAATTGTCTTCAAGAATCAAGGCTACTGGAACACAGCTCAACAGTTTCAGGTACTTTCCTCCAGCCACTCCAAAACACCATAAAGTAAAAAAGGTTATCTATATAATGCATAAAAATAACCTCCAGGATAACCTCTCGACTCTGAAATCTCCCAGCCACTGACACAACAAGGAATATTTTAAGTCCAAAAAGATGTCCTAAGCCACCAGAAGGTTCTTGACTAAATTAAAAGTGTTACAATTGGAAGGTCAGGAGGGAGCCAGGGAGAAATTCCAGGAACCTAGAGCCTTTTCCAAACTCATGAAATAAAGTGTTAACCAAGAAATAACAGACTAAGCTACAAGACAACATTCAGGTGACAAAACACATCATGTCCCTTCTTGGCACTTCCAGGCAAGAATTTTTAAAGAAAAGGAAAAAGACTGAATCATTTTTGATTGATAGATATTCTTGTCAGTCCAAATGTCCTTCAGGTTAGATAAATTACCAAGTTCCTTATCTTGTGGCATGTTTCTGGTGTCCCATTGGTCTTAGGGTTTTGAGGAACACTGTTGCTTGAGGCTTTGCCTGCTGTGGCAGTTTGTGATATCTGGCTGAGATTTGCAAAAGAATAACATCCAGAATGACCTTCCAAGTCCATTTTAAATCTCTTAGCCATAGTAATTCTATTTTATTTATTTTTACAAAGGAAAGAGATGGGAGGGAGAGAAGATGTAGTATCCCAGGCTGCTGTCTGCTTCCTTCAGTGAAGAGGGCTTTGGGAATCCCACTGCCCAAAATATCCGTCCCACCTACCACTTACAATGCCTGAGATCTCCAGCATTGCTTAGTTCTTTGAGACTAGGCCTTGAAAGCCTTTGTTATTGTAACCGAAAAATTAAGAACTAACATGATTATGATAACTGAATCATTATACAGATGTTTTCTTTCTTTTTGTAAAATAGGCACAAGTTCAGACCTGAAATTAATTACTGAAACTCAACTAGTCTCAGCCCTGTTTATACTGTTGTAATGGTTATTTCATCCTAGTCTCACCCTTGTCTATACTCAGTAGTTATTCTAGCCTAGTCTCAGCCCTGTTTTCACTTACTATTGTAATGGTTGTTGTTTCTATCGCTAAACCTGCCAGAATACAATACACCAGAAACAGAACAGCTTTTACAAAGGGTTAAGTTACAAGTTACAATTCTAAGGCCATGAAAATGTCCAAATTAAGGCATCTAGATAAAGATACCTTAACTCCAAAGAAGGGGTCGATGAAGTTCAGGGTTTTTCTCTCTCAGCTGGGAAGGCAAACGGCAACATCTGTTAGCTTTCTCTCCTCATTTCATAAGGCTTCCCAGGGATGTTTTCCTTTTACATCTCCAAAGGTCTCTGGCTGCATGGGCTCTCATGGCTCTGAAGCCTTTTCCAAAATGGCTCCCTCTTAAATGACTCCAGTAAGCGACCCACCTTGAATGGGTGGGTCACTTCCCCGTGGAAACAATAAAAAAGATCCAACCCAGCAATATTGAATGAGAATTAAAGCGCATGGCTTTTCTGGGGTACATGACAGTTTCAGACCAGCACACGTGGGCCTATATGTTGCACAGAATATACACGTAGGCAAATATTAAAATCAATATTCAGTTAAAATTGAGGCCAAAGCTAAATATCCCCATCACAGAATGAAACTTTTGGGAGGCAAAAATAAATCTAAAATTTTATCTCAAAGGATGTAATTATTATTAAAATTTTATGAATAAAATTGCAAATGGTAAAATTTTAAATTTGCTATTATATTGCAAGAACAGTCATTTCTCAGCATGGTAGACTGGAAAATGATCCCTGGGTCATTTTACCGTGGATTTGTGATACTAAGTAGAGAATCCGCTTTTTTGGATATTGCATTTTCCAGTACTTTCTTCTTTTCTCCATTCTCTTTATATTCTTTATTATGCCTAGACCATAGACAACTTATTATGGATATTGTACTGGGGTTGGTACTTTTTTTCTGCTTGTGAAATGTTGAAATGGAAAAGTGAATATTCTTTCTTTAAAAAATTCATTTTCTTAGGATATGATTTCCCAGAGAGAATTTATTCTTGAAAGAACGCATAACCTAGATGAAATTAAATACCAAAAATTAAGTATAATCCTTAAAGTTTATTTTGTGTAAAATAAATATTAGATAGACACCAAACCAGTTGATAAAGATTAGAATTATGATTTACTCAAACCTCTATTCTTCTGCCTTGTAGTATTTTAAGTTATTTAATTTGTTGGCTCACAAAAAAGATAGTGTTCTGTGCTGGTTTGAAACTGTCATGTACCCCCAGAACAGTCATGTCCTTTAATCCTTATTCAATATTTCTGGGTGAGATCTTTCCTATTTCCATGGAGATACGATCCACCCAATTGTAGGTGGTAACTTGTGATTAGATGGTTTCCATGGAGATGTGTCTCCACCCATTTAAGTGGGATTGTTTATGGGAGCCCTTTAAGAGGGAACCATTTTGGGGAGAGCCCATAGTGCTGACAGGGCCCACACAACCAGAGATCTTTGGGGAGGCAGAAAGAAAACACCCCAGGGAAGCCTTATGAAATGAGGAAAGAAAGCTAGCAGACATTACCACGTGCCCTCCCAGCTGACAGAGGTGTCCAGAAGCCAAAGACCCCAGCAAATGCTAGTTAGGTATTTTCCCAACTGACTGAGGGTTTCCGGACAGCATCAGCCTTTCTTTTCTTTTCTTTTTTTTTTTTATTTATTTTTATTTTTTAGCATCAGCCTTTCTTGAGTGAAGGCAACCTCTTTTTGGTGCCTTAATTTGGACATTTTCATGGCCTTAGAACTGTAAACTTGAAAGTTAATAAATTCCCCTTTTAAAAGCCATTCTATTTCTGGTATATTGCATTCTGGCAGCTTAACAAACTAAAACATTTTCTTTCTAAAGTAACCAAGCGAACATCCTCTTTCAATATTCCTCTTTCAATACTCAGCCTTTTTTCTTATTTGAAAATTTTAATAGTTTTTAATATAAAATTAGTGGCTATTACAATCATCAATTAATTATTATGGCATTTTGCTCTTTCAATACTAAACATACATTATACTTCAACTTGATGATAACATTTTAACATGTGAAGCATAAAAGAGATTTTTACTTCAAGATTCATTTAGGTATTTGAAAGTCAGAATCAAATATAAACACTAGACATTCCTTAGATGATTACCAGTGTCCACGTGCTGATTAGATGTGATAGGGACCTCTGCAACACCATGAGCTTGGAGCGGGCACAAGTTCAGGTGCTATAAATGATGCCGGAGCAGGCATTTGGTTATTTAGACTTCCACAGCTGAGACTGAAGCCCAATTTGTCTATTTCTGACTGAATATTGGGTCCAAAGCCAAGTTTCTGTATGTTTTATATAGACATACACGTAAATATACATAGATGGGTGTGTATCTGCTGTCCCTCTGCTTCAGAGAAGGGCAACTTGGAGCCTAAAGACCAGGAATGGGAGACTCACTTGTCACTGTACATTATATTACATAATGTAAAATAACATACATCGAATAAAAGTTGTGGGCTCATATTCAGAGAAGGAAATACTGCTGGCCATGGCTGCAGTTCTTTGAGGAGGAATTCTGTTCCACCTGGTCATATATAAGAGATCTGTGAGCCACGAGCAGCTGCTTAGAGCTGGTGCCCCTAGGAATCTAGTAAGTGAGCTTGACCTGAGTGCGGGCAGTGGGCCCTTAGTGTTTGAGAACGCTCAATGCTGGGCAGAGTTGATTAGGAATGTCCCTGCCATGGTGGGGATCTGCATCCTACCAGCCCCTGGATACTGGGTGTTTGGGAGGACCTCATGTTATGGGCTTGAGCCCCATTGCAATCATGAGCCCCATCAACACAGCCACATGATTAGAAGCACAGCCTCCCAACAACCCAGTGAGCATCCTGTTGGCAGCTCAGGATGAGGGGAGAAGCTTTGCTGGAAGAGTCTATCTCGGGCTGGCCTGCAGGGATTTTCTGGTGAATCATCAGTGGTGACCAGCTGGGAACTGCAGAGTGACCGGAGCAGAAAGTCCAGGGCAGGTTGACCTCCACGTGAGACTCCTTCCCAGGGACTGTGCCAGGTCTTGGGACTTTGTGGTACTCTGGACCAAGGCTAATGACCCATTGTTTGGTTTCATGGGTGGGTGTCTTCTTCTCTTCTGGAAGCCCCCCTTTTGGAATGTTGCAGTTTTGGAGAGACAATGTTTGTCCAGTTGGCTATCCAAAGAAGATGCTTTCCTGGATGAGAAGGGTGGGTTCAGGATGCCTAATTTCCCCCAAAGATGATCCAGCTCTGAGACATCATAAGCAGCAGAGAAAGGCTGAGGCCAAAACCACAACACAGCTCTTGGCTACAAATGTGGTCAAAAAAGGAGAAATGGCACGTATGAATTTTCTCCTAAAATGCTTGGAATCACAGAACTTAGACCCATCTATTAGAGCTGGCAGGGACCCTGGGCCCAACTTACATAGGTCAGAAAACTGAAACCCCAAGGCAAAATGTTAACTGTTGTATCTAAGTGATATGTACATGGCAGTTCATTGTACTGTTTTATTTCCTATTTTCAGTATATCTGAAAAATACATAATAAAAATGTCTCTTTTAATGAAAAAAAGTTTCGCTCACTAAGTTTATTTTTCAGAAGCCTAAAACCTCCAGTTGGTTCCTAGGCCAGATAAGCCTTGAAACCCAGAGTTACCAGTCTCTCCAAGAACATCAACCAGTTGCATCCCCTACCCCAAAATGTGGACGCCCCTTTTCAACATGAAGAAGTTAGAATGGTCATTGCCCATATATCCCTAATGACTGGGAGAAGAATCAAAGGAGAAGGAGGAATTGCAAAAAAAAAAAGAAAAGATAGGATTGATTTAACAACTGAGTATGACTACTGAATCATTATATTGATATTTCTTTTTAGTGTCCAGTGTCTTAGAGCAGCTAGAAAGAAATACCTGAAATTGTGGAACTCTAACCCATACCATACATTGTAATTGGTTCTATAACTACTTGTTAAAAGGCACTTTGAAATTGATCACTTTTTGTTTATAATGTTATATTCCACAATAAAACATGTTTTAAAAAAAACCTGTCAAATTGATAACAAGCTTAGAGTACCTGGATTGAAATTTTAAGTTTCTCACTGACTGGCCATGTGACCTTGGCTGAGTTATTTAAATTCCCTAACTCTCAGTTTTCTCATCTGTATTTGGTCATAATAGTACCTCTTACAGTCGTTGAGAGAATGGAATAAGATAATCAATATGCACAAAACTGGCATGTGGGCTCGTAAGTAATAAGTATTCATCAGTGTTAGCTATTAGGATGAGTAATAATAATAAGAGAAGACTGCTGGTTGGCATGTAAACTAACATCAATCTCCAGAAGAGAATTTTGGTTTAAGGCCAAAAAGTTAAAAGAGTCTTCACTTCTGAGAATTTATCCTAAGGGTATCCATAGTCAGAGACAGGTATTGGGAAATGCATAATAGTATTATTTGGAGAGGAAAATTTCCAAACAAAAGAGAGTGGTTTATATAAATTATGATAATTTACATAATATAATGAGAAATTTTTAAACTAGAATAAATTTATGTAATAGAATAAACTTCTTTAATAGAAATGGAACTTATATAATAGAATGTTTTATGTCAGGATTTTCAATCATCATGGAAACTCCTCCAAAGTAAATCTTACTGAGTTATAGAAACAAATATAGAAAAAAGTGAATTTGTTTGGGGGTTGGGAGTGGCAGGAAATGTTATCTGAGGCCCTCTCTCCCTTCCCTGACTTACCTCTCAGACAACTGCTGAAAGGGTCCTGAGGTTCCCTGAAGAGTCTTTAACAATGTGGGAAAATAAAGAGATAGTATTGCGTGTTAAGAATTAAGTTCATTCAGAAGGGGCCCTGAACCAAATAAATCCTGAAGCCTGGAGGGGCCAGCCTCTCCAGAACATCAGCTAGTTTCATCTCCCTACCCCATATTATTGACAGACCCTTCCAGAATGAAAAAGTTAGAATGGGCATAGCCCAAATACCCCTAAAGAGTGGAACAGAAATATCAAACGTGATGGTGGAGTTATAAAGAGAAGGTAGGGTTTAACAAACGAGTATGATTGCTGAATCATTATACTGATAGTTCTGTTAGTCTCCAGAACTTTAGAGCATCTAGGAGTAAAAACCTAAAATTGTGGAACTTTAACCCAAAACAAACTCTGAAATCTGTTCTACAGCTAATTGTGGTGCTGTGCTTTGAAATTTATTGCTTTTTTTGTATATATGTTATTTTTCACAAAAAAGAAAAAAAGTGATGATAAAAATATATATATTCCTTCTAGCCTCCAATGTTCTGGACCAACTAGAAGGAAAAATCTGAGATGATGGTATGGTGGTCCATGACAAATTCTGAGATCTGTCTTGTAGCTATTTGTTAAAGTGTGCTTTGAAAATTACTGCTTTTTTCTTTCTTTGCTTTGTATATATGTTATATTATATCATAAAAAAATGTTAAAAAATAAAAAAAGAATTAAGCCCATATACATAGTATGTGTTGGTTTTATAAAACACTCTCAAACCCACACACAGACATAGAAAAATGCATAGAAGAGGACATACTAAAATGATGGTAGTTACCCCCTGGTTGGATCTGAGGGCATTCATATTTTCTTTTTTACATCTCCAAAATTTCCTTAATGAATATGCATCATGGCTAAAATTAGGAAAAAATTACTTAGAAGAGGTTTTTATTCTTTTCTCTTCCAATATTCATCCCAATATTCAGTTGGGGTCAAAAGCTCATGCCTGGCTTAATGACAAATCTTGGCCAGGATGGCGGATTAACAAGGTGTGTTAGTTAGATTCAGTTGTCAACTTGGCCAGGTGAACATACCTAGTCTTGTTGCTGCTGACATGAGCCAATGGTACGTGAACCTCATCTGTTGCTAATTACATCTGCAGTCAGCTAGGAGGCGTGTCTGCTGCAATGAATGACGTTTGACTTAATTGGCTGGTGCTTAAATGAGAGAGTGCAATATAGCACAGCCTAAGCAGCTCAGCTTTCCTCATCTCAGTGCTCGCAGCTCAGCCCAGGTCTTTGGAGATGCAGAAAGGAGTCACCCCAGGGAAAGTCACCCCAGGAAAGTCACCCAGGGGCCTGGAGAGAAGGCCAGCAGAGACCATCCTGTGCCTTCCACGTAAGAAAGAACCTCAGTGGAAAGTTAGCTGCCTTTCCTCTGAAGAACCAACAGAATAAATCCCCTTTTATTAAAAGCCAATCCGTCTCTGGTGTGTTGCAGTCCAGCAGCTAGCAAACTAGAACACAAGGTGTGGGATTTAGTTCGTCCTCCAGAGCAGCTAGTAAATAGCCAGGAACAGTACAGAACAATGTCTGGAGCCATGTCAGTGACCCAACACACAGCGTACCCCAGTCTGGACCAGCTGGACCATCTGCGAGCCCCCCCAGAACCGTGAGTTCCCCAAGCTGCAGCAGCTGGTGCCTCTCCCCAACAGGCGCTTCCCAAGAGAAAGGAAAGGGACTTTACCAGCAGCAGGGGCTGAGTGCAACCAAGCTCCAATTGTGGAATTAATTAATAAATTCTGACTACTAAAGATAGGCCCCCAGCTCAGCTGAACCTCGAGTAAAAGCGGAGGTCACTGGTTTTTGCCCTGGCGCAGAGCGGGCAGGGCTGATGGAAAAAGAAAAGGGAAACAGGGTTTTTGGATTTGAAAAGGTCTGTGCCCTGAAGGAAAGGAGGGGCACATAGGACCTAGAGATACACAGAGCAACGTACCAACTTAAGCTGTTGATTGGCAAACCCGAGGAATGGGGGTCCTACTCTGAAAAGGATTTTTCTCTTTCATTTTGGTGGCTGTGTTTTTATGGCTTGCCTGCTTTTTGGATACAGCTGCAAGGCTTCTTGGGCTCCACTGCCCCAAGCATAGGCAGAATTAAGTTTGTTTGAGTGTTTGTCTGGAGCCTGTGCCTTTCCCAGGAGAGGGGTGGGGCCCAGCTCAGGTGGAATCCCTCCCTCAAAGAGTTCAGACCCCAGGATCTGGAAAAGTGAAGTGATTCAAACCAGACTACAACCTTTCCTATGTCTTCACCACACCCCCTCAGGGAGAGTCTGCTGAAGTTAAAGGTACCGGATCACCTTATGCTGGTGGGACCTGCAGGCAGACGAGCACCACACACTGGGCAGGATAGGAAAATCGGAGAGCCCAGAGGCTTCATAGGACAGCCTTTCAATCTACCGGGTCTCACACTCAGGGAAAACTGATGTAGGTGACTCTTTCCTCCTGACAGGAGGCCAGTTTGGTCTGGGAATATCTGGCTGGGGTCTATAATACCTAAGTAGACCCTCCTAAGGGTGGGGGGGAAAGGCACCATACAGGCAGGGGAAGAAACAAGAAAACAAGAACAGAAAAATTTTCCTCTGTTAAACAAAACCTAAGTAGAGGTCCAGAATAAGCTGAACTGAATGTTAAGGAACAGATAGACAACAAAGTCATCCAGCTAGAAAAATGCTAGGTAAAAAAAAGTGAAAACAATCTCCAGAATAAACTAATTAAAGTAATAAAAGCCTAGACACCAGCAAAAAATAATGAATCAAATTAGAAAAACTGAAGATGTGGCCCAGTCAAAGGAATAAACCAACAATTCAAATGAGGTACAGGCTGTTTGAACAGACATGGAAAACCTCATCAAAAATCAAATCAGTGAATTGAGGGAGGATATAAAGAAGGCAAGGAATGAACAGAAAGAAGAAATTGAAAGTCGAAAAAAACAAATCACAGAACTTATGGGAATGAAAGGCACAGTAGAAGAGATGAAAAAAAACAATGGAAATCTACAATGTCAGATTTCAAGAGGCAGAAGATAGGATTAGTGAACTGGAGGATGGGACATTTGAAATCCAACAAGCAAAAGAAAATACAGGGAAGAATGGAAAAATACAAGCAGGGACTCAGGGAATTGAATGACAACTTGAAGCACATGAATATACATGTTGAAGGTGTCCCAGAAGGAGAAGAGAAGGGAAAAAGGAGGAGAAAAACTAATGGAGGATATTATCACTGAAAATTTCCCTACTCTTATGACTTAAAATTACAGATCCAAAAAGTTCAGCATACCCCAAACAGAATTGATCCAAATAGACATACTCCAAGACACTTACTAATCAGAATGTCCGATGTCAAAGAGAAAGAGAGAATCTTGAAAGCAGCAAGAGAAAAGCAATCCATCACATATAAGGGAAGCCCAATAAGACTATGCATAGATTTCTTAGCAGAAACATGGAAGCGAAAGACAGTGAGATGATATATTTACTAAAAGAGAAAAACTGCCAACGAAGAATTCTATATCCAGCAAAATTGTCCTTCAGAAGTGAGGGAGAAATTAAAACATTTTCAAACAAAAAATCACTGAGAGAATTTGTGAACAAGAAATTGGCTCTGCAAGAAATACTAAAGGGAGCACTAGAGACAGATATGAAAAGAAAGGAGAGAGAGGTGTGGAGAAGAGTATAGAAATGAAGACAATCAGTAAAAGTAAAAAAGAAAATTAGATATGACATATAAAATCCAAAAGGTAAAATGGTAGAAGAAAGTACTGCCCATACAGTAATAACACTAAATGTTAATGGATTAAACTCCCCAATCAAAAGACATAGACTGGCAGAATGGATTAAAAAACGGGACCCATCTATATGCTGTCTACAGGAAACACATCTTAGACCCAAGGATAGACATAGGTTGAAAGTGAAAGGTTGTGAAAAGATATTTCATGCAAACCACAATCAGAAAAGAGCAGAAGTAGCTATACAATAAATTAAACTTCAAATGTAAAACAGTTAAAAGAGACAAAGAAGGACGCTATGTCTTAATAAAAGGAGCAATTCAACAAGAAGACATGACAATCATAAATATTTATGCACCGAGCAAAATGCTCCAAAATACATGAGGCAAACACTGAAAACACTGAAAAAAGAAATAGGCACATCTACCATAATAGCTGGAGACTTCAATTCCCCACTCTCATCAATGGGCAGAACATCTAGACAAAGGATCAATAAAGAAACAGATAATTTGAATAATACAATAAATGAGCTAGACTTAACAGGCATTTATAGAACATTACACCCCGCAACAGCAGGATATACCTTTTTCTCAAGTGCTCATGGATCATCCTCAAGGATGGACCATATGCTGGGTCACAAAGCAAGTCTCAACAAATTAAAAAAGATTAAAATCATACAAAACACTTTCTCAGATCATAAAGGAATAAAATTGGCAATAAATAATAGGCAGAGTGGCAGAAAATTCACAGATATATAGAAGCTCAACAACACACTCTTAAACAACCAGTGGGTCAAGGAAGAAATTACAAGAGAAATCAGTAAATATCTCGAGG
>PVIY010060931.1:0-11422 GCA_004026745.1 Myrmecophaga tridactyla | reverse complement strand
AAAAAAAATTTTTTAAACCTGCCAAATGTGTGAATAAAACTGTTTAAAAATGAACAGAGAGAAACTAGTGCTGGAGAGAATGTGGAGAAAGAGCAGTACCTATTCACTGTTGGTAGGAAACTGAGGAATGCAGCCCCTCTGTAGGGAAGTGTGGTGGTTCCACAGGAGCTAAGAGTAGGGTTGCCATATGACCCTACAACCCCATTGCTAGGTATATACCTGGAGGAACAGGGAGTGGGGACATGAATGGATATTTGTCCACTGGTGTTTATGGTGGCAGCGTTCAAGATTCACAATGGATGGAGGTGGCCTAAAGGTACAACGACTGAAGAATGGAAGGGGGTACTGTGGTGTATACATAAAAGAGACTATGGAGTGACTGCAAGAAGAAATTAAGTTGTGAAGCATGCGACTAGATGAATGACCTTGAGTACGGTATGTTGAATGATATGTCAGGAACAAAAAAATAAATATTATCATGCCTCACTAATATGGACTTATTAAAATATACACTCAGAGAATTGAAGTCGGGAGCATGCTTTATCAGGTTGGGACCTACTGTAAAGGGTCCTAGATTGCAAGCTCTTAGAGTGGTGACATATATTCTGGAGTTGTAACTATTTTCTTCTCAATTCTGAGATACTGAGCTATTTGTGTATAACCTAGTTCTTACCTAAAACTTCAAGTATTTATGTGACACCTGTGACTCAGAGTTAGAGCTCTAAAGCTGTGTCTAAGAGTCACCTCCAGAGAACCTCTTTTGTTGCTCATTTGTGACCTCTCCCTCTAAGCCAACTCGGCAGGTGAACTCACTGCCCTACCTCCTATGTGGGACATGACTCCCACAGGTATAAATCTCCCTGGCAACATGGGGTGGAAATCCCAGATGAGCCAAGACCCAGCCTCAAGGGATTGAGACAGCCTTCTTGACCAAAATGGGGAAGAGAGAAAGTGAGACAAAATAAAGTTTCAGTGGCTGAGAGACTTCAAATAGAGTCAAGAGGCTACCCTGGAGGTTATTCTCTGTATTATATAGATATTCCTTTCTAGTTTATGGTATATTGGGGTGGCTAGAGGGAAGTACCTGAAACTATAGAGCTGTGTCCCAGTAGCCTTGTTTCTTGAAGATGATTGTATAATGATATAGCTTTTATAGTGTGACTGTGTGATTGTGAAAATCTTTTGTCTGATGCTCCTTTAATCTAGGGTATGGACAGTTGAGTAAAAAATATGGATTAAAAAAATAAACAAATAATAGGAGGGACAAAGGTTAAAATAAATTGGTTAGAAGGAAATACTAGTGGTCAATGAGAGGGAGGGGTAAGGGTTATGATATGTATGAATTTTTTTCTTTTTATTTCTTTTTCTGGAATGATGCAAATGTTCTAAAAATGATCATGGTGATGAATATACAACTATGTGATGATATTGTGAGCTATTGATTGCACACTATGTATGGAATACAGGTCAATAAAATGTATTTTCTTAAAGTCAACAGAATGTAGGTAGGCATTAAAATGTGACATCTCATGTTAAGCAGAAACTTTACACCATCTTCCATCCAAGTTATTATTCCTGTTGTACTTAGACATCATCCAAAATGCAAGTCCTTCTAGTTACCCATTCTGTTGCATTCATCTTGTTTACAACAATCCTGGACATTTCTGGTTTACGACTTTGTATCTCCACATTCCTACCCATGTCCCAAATACACACACATACTTATACACACATACTGAACCCACTCACTTACCAGAATTTATATCTCTAGATCAGGTGGGGAGAGCTTCAGTATTCTCTCAGCTGCTTATTGCTATGCCCAGACTATTCTTCTTGCACCTTTATCCACAAAACCTTCTGCTGAAGTTCATGCTTCCAGCTTCTTACTCTCCTTGACAATTTCAATAACCTGTTTCAAGACCATTATCCAAATGTTCCTGAAGACTTTGGAACCCAGTTCATATTTCTCCTCTCATCTCTTACAATTACAGGCAATTTCAACAATTATATGGAAGTCTTAAAAATAGTACAAGTAATAGTTAATATTAATTGCACCCCTTTACTCTACCAAGCACCAGATAAGAGCTTTCATGAATTATTTTGTCTAACCCTCCCACAAATCCCGTGAGACACGAGCTACAATTGTCTTGATTTCATCAATGACAAAATGGAGACTTAGAAATACTTAGTGACACTTGATCAAGTTCACACAGTTGGTCCCCTAAGTAGCAGAGCTGAAAGTCAAATTCCGACAAACAACTGCTGAGCTGCCACCACACAATACCACCTCTCAAATAACCCAACAGCTTAATCTCACAGTTCCTTGACTTCCCCAAGCTCTTCCTCCATCACAGCCACACCCATGAGTCTGGGGACATGAGGAACTGCTCCAGTAGGAAATCATAATCTTCCTCATCTCATTATACCTTATACTTGCAGCTTCCCTTATTGCCTACTCTCCCTCCACTTTTTCTTCTATACCATGGGGCTCTCTGGTCTATTCTCCCAAACAAATCCACTCCCTACCAATTTCCTTGCTTACTTTTTCTAAAACATTCATAACCATAACCATTCTCCTCCAAACTCACCTGCTCCCAAATTTCCTAACCATACTCATTTTAATAATTTGCCTTTTACCTCTATATCTAGTCTGCATATTATCTCATCTCTCAGCAGCATCTGATTTAATTAATCAACCCTCCTTATAAAATTTTGGGGTTAAGTTCACCCAATGATTATTTATGATCTATTCCACTAGAAGAGAAGATAACATATAATACAACAAATGCCAAAATGGCATCACACAGATATTTCAGATTTTTTCTAAAGAACTTAATTCTAGATACATTCAAATTCCCTTGGGTGAGCCTCATTAATATCATTCTCATGCCTCCTTTCCCAGAGATAACCACCATCTTGATTTTGATGTTCATCATTCTCACACAAATTTTATAATTTAACTTATATATATACATACAAATGCATATACTAATTGTGCAGATTTTAAAACTTTACAAACTGTACCATATCTTTCTATTACTTGTTCTTTTCACTCAGAATTTCAGCATTATGATTTCAGAGATCTAAAACAATTTATCTCTTCTCCTACTGATGGATCTTTAGGCTGTTTCCAGCTTTACACAACTGCAAATGATGCTGCAGTAAGAGTTCCTCTCTGTTTCTCTTTGTGCATTGAATGAGAATTTCTCAGGGGTAGGAGTTTTCATTCTGTTTGTTCTTAGGTCATGTTTACAATGATAAAAATTACTGAGGACCCCAAAGAACTTTTATTTATATGGATTTAATCTATCAATATTTATCATATTAGAAATTAAAACAAAATTTCAAAACACAAAAATTCACAAGCACACAATCTATCAGCCATGACAATAATGATGTCAGCATATAGCCTATAGTTTC
The DNA here is from genome assembly GCA_004026745.1 of Myrmecophaga tridactyla. Classification (NCBI taxonomy): domain Eukaryota; kingdom Metazoa; phylum Chordata; class Mammalia; order Pilosa; family Myrmecophagidae; genus Myrmecophaga; species Myrmecophaga tridactyla. The sequence goes on along the minus strand of PVIY010060931.1, from coordinate 8,002 downwards.
TGGAAAAGTTGTGAGAAAATGAGTATGAAAGTCAAATAACTTTGTAATATTATTAAGAAACATTTTGACCTTGTGGATTCCCTAAATGGTCTCAAGAACCACCAAAGGTGCTCAGATCATACTTTGAGAGCCGTTACCCTAGGATGTATAAAAGATTAAGGATCTCTGTGTTAAGAAGATATTGCCAAATTGCTCTCCAGAGGGCTTGTACCAGATACACTCCAGAATCTGGCAGTTCTGCTTTTTATCTCTGCCTAACTGGTGGTATGAAATACATCTCATTTTAACTTGTACTTCCATGATTTTCAAGATGGATATATATGTGTGTGTACCTGGGGCTACCTTGAAAGGTTTCAATCCCTTCAAACAGACTTTTAAATATTTACTCAACTTTTTTAATGTGCTCAATAGGTTCTTTCTCCAACACGCAAGTCTGCTGCTAACACAAGCACAAATCAGGTTACCACTTACTTTTTAAATATATATCTAGCTCAAAATATAAAATTAATAGTTCTATTCTCCTTCTGAACAATAAAGGGATCTAAAATACTTAAACTTCCATACTCCTCCTATTTTACCTGTTGTATTTGTCCAGAATTTACATTAGTACTAGCTCATTTCTACTTATCCCATACTAATCATGGTTTATGTGTGTTTCTGTATAGTGTAATAGGACAAATGACAAAAAGGTATCACACAGACCAAAGGAACAGATGTTTACTTGGCGCAAATTTATATTTTCTGTAACACACTATCTAAATTTAACTTGTATTGTCAGTTTATTTGAACGCCGTAATTACATGGAGACTTAAATAGGGAATGAGAGCTTGTTGGCTTGCACAGGTCATAATGATGCCCCAAAACATCCCAGAGTAATCTGGGCAGAAAATTTAAAAATATTTGCAAAGCCCCTTGAGTGACTGGGGAAAAATGAGGAACTATTAAACCTCCCACCTGAGAAATTCCTGATATTCTCACAAGCACTGGGAGATATATAGTACCAATTTAATAGGTCATGTCAATTTTGGTATTTGACCTTATGAAACTTATTTCTGCAAAGGAAAAGCTAAGCCTACTTATAATTATGCCTGAGTCACCCTTAGAGAATTTCTTTTGTTGCTCAAATGTGGTCTCCCTCTCTCTCTCTCTAAGCCAACTCAGCAGGTGAACTCACTGCCCTCCCTCCTGCTTGGGACATGACCCCCAGGGATGCAAATCTCCCTGACAATGTGGGAGATGACTTCTGGGGATGAGCTGGGACCCAGCATCATGGGATTGAGAAAGCCTTCTTGACCAAAAGGGGAAAGAGAAATGAAACAAACTAAATTTCCAGTAGCTGAGAGATCAACCACAGCTGAGACATCATTCTGGAGGCTATTCTTATGCGATAAAGATATCCATTGTTTAGCTTTTAGTGTATTAGAAATGTTAGAAGAAAATACCTGAGACTGTTGAACTGTAATCCGGTAAGTTTGATTCTTAAAGATGATTGTGTAACTATATAGCTTTTACAGTGTGAGCATGTGATTGTGAAAACCTTGTAGCTGATACTCCCTTTATCCAATATACGGATAAAAGAGTAAAAATATAAGGACAAAATATAAATAAATAATAAGGGAGGATAAGGGTTTGGGATGTTTTGGGTGTTCTTTTCTTTTCACTGTTATTTTTATTCTTAGTTGTTTTTTTTTTTTTAGAAGAATGAAAATGTTCAAAACTTAATTGTGGTGATGAATGCACAATTATATGATGAACCCTTGGGTGATTATACGATATTTTTAAATATATTTCAATAAAATCGCATTTTTTTAAAAAAGGTCTTTGACACAAGGAAAAAGGCATCATACAGATTTGTTAGATTTTTTTAAGAAATAAATTACAAATAACTAGAATTCCCTATAGCTAAAAATATCCTGAGAAACAAAAATGAAGTCGGAAGTCTCATGCAACCTGACTTAAAGGCATGTTACAAAGCTACAGTGGTCAAAACAGCATGGTACTAGCATAGAGATAGATATATTGACCAATGGAATCAAATAGAGTGTTCAGCTATAGACCCTCTCATCTATGGACAATTGATCTTTGATAAGGCAGTCAAGACAACTCACCTGGGACAGAACAGTCTTTTTAATAAATGGTGCCTAGAGAACAGGATATCCACATGCAAAAGAATGAAAGAGGACCCGTATCTCACAACCTATATAAAAATTAACTCAAAATCCATCAAAGACATAAAGATTAGATCTAAGATCATAAAACTGTTAGAAGAAAATGTGGGGAAATATCTTATAAATCTTATAATAGGAGGCAGTTTCCTAGACCTTTCACCCAAAGAATGAACACTGAAGAATGAAAGAATTTTTGAGGAGTTTGGGGAATTTCTCAAAATTAAACACTTTTGTGCATTAAAGAACTTTGTTAAGAAAGTAAAAAGACAGCCTACACAATGGGAGACAATATTTGGAAACGATATATCAGATAAAGGTCTAGTATCCAGAATACAGAAAGAGATTCTTCAACTCAACAACAAAAAGAGAGACAACCCAAGTACAAAATGGGAAAAGACTTGCATAGACAATTCTCATAAGAGGAATTACAAATGGCCAAAAGGCACATGAAAAGATGTTCAACTTCCCTGGCTATTAGGGAAATGCAAATCAAAACCACAATGAGATATCATCTCACACCCACCAGAATGGCCATTATCAATAAAACAGAGAATGACAAGTGCTGGAGAGGATTGGAGAAAGAGGCACACTTATCCAGTGCTGGTGGGAATGTCAAATGGTACAACTACTGTTGGAGGAAGTTTGGTGGTTCCTCAAAAAGCTGAATATAGAATTGCCATATGACCCGGCAATACCATCGCTAGGTAACTACTCAGAGGACACGAAGACAAAGACACAAACAGACATTTGCACACCAATGTTTATAGCAGCATTATTTGCAATTGCAAAGAGATGGAAACAGCCCAAATGTCCATCAACAGAAGAGTGACTAAACAAGCTGTGGTATATACATATGATGGAATATTATGCAGCTGTAAGACAGAATAAAGTTATGAAGTATGTAACAACATGGATGGACCTTAAGGACATTATGCTGAGTGAGATTAGCCAGAAATAAAAGGACAAATACTGTATGGTCTCACTAATATGAACTAACATTAATGAATGAACTTGGAGAATTTCAGTTAAGAACAGAAGTCATTAGGAGATAAAAATAGGGTAGATACTGGGTAATTGGAACTGAAGGGATACAGATTGTGCAACAGGACTGATTGTAAAAATTCAGAAATGGATAACACAATACTGCCTAACTATAATACAATAATGTTAGAACACTAAATGAAGCTGAATGTGAAAATGATAGCAGGAGGAGGCCTGAGATACATATGAAATCAGAAGAAAAGATATACCATAAAGACTGAGATGGTATAATCTAAGAATGCCTAGTGTGTGTAATGATAGTGACTAAATGTACAAATTTTAAAATATTTTTGCATGAGTGAGAACAAAGGAGTGTTAATACTGCCCGATGTTGAAAAGAGATGGTAATTAATAATTTAAAACTTTAACTTATGTGTGAGGCTAAATCAAAAAATGTTTATTTGGTACAAAATTTATATTTTGACTAGTGAATTTCCTAATATAACTTATGTGGACAGCTTAATTGTACATCATAAGTACATGGAACCTTGAATAGGGCATGAGATTTTGTAGGTTTGTCCAGAGTGATGCCCCAATAAATCCCAGAGTGATTTGAACAGTGAATAAAAAGTATTTGCAAAGTCCCCTGAGGGGAATGGTGAGAAAGGGGGGAAATTCAACTTCTCCAAGTGGAGAATTCTTGATATTCTCACAAGCACTGGGGACAACCAAAACAATAGGCTGAGCCCCCAATCTTGGGGGTTGTTCATATGAAACTTAACCCCGCAAAGGATAGGCTAAGCCTACTTAAAATTAGGCCTAAGATTCACCTCCAAGAGAACCTCTTTTGTTGCTCAGATGTGGCCTCTCTCTCCTAGCCAACATGACAAGCAAGCTCACTGCCTTCCTTCTCTCTACATGGGACATGACTTCCAGGGGTGTGGACCTTCCTGGCAACATGGGACAGAAATCCTAGAATGAGCTGGGACTTAGCACCAAGGGATTGAGAAAAACTTCTCAACCAATAGGGGGAAAAGTGAAATGAGACAAAATAGAATGTCAATGGCTGAGAGATTCCAAACAGAGTCGAGACGTTATCCTAGAGGTTATCCTTATGCATTAAATAGATATCACCTTTTTAGTTAAGGTGTAACAGAGAGGCTGGAGGGAACTGCCTGAAAATATAGAGTTGTGTTCCAGTAGCCATGTTTCTTAAAGATGATTGTATAATGATATAGCTTTCACAAAGTGACTGTGTGATTGTGAAAACCTTGTGTCTGATGATCCTTTTATCTACCTTATTGACAGACAAGTAAAACATATGAATTAAAAACAAATAAATAATAGTGGGAACAAGTGTTAAAATAAATTTAGTTGATTGAAATGCTAGTGATCAATGAAAGGGAGAGGTAAGGGGTATGGTATGTATGAATTCTTTTTCTGTTTTCTTTTTATTTCTTTTTCTGAATTGATGCAAATGTTCTAAGAAATAGTCATGGTGATGAATATACAACTATGTGATGATATTGTGAGTTATTGATTATATAACAAGAATGGAATGATCATATGGTAAGAATGTTTGTGTTTGTATGTGGTTATGTTTCATAAATAAATAAAAAAGAAAAAGCCCGTTGCCAGCCAGATAGATAGAATTTCCCTGAGTTTACTTAATTGATGTCATTCTCATGCCTACTTTCCCAGAAGTAACCACTATCATCTTGAGTTTGGTGATCATCATTCATATATATATATATATATATATATATATATATATGCACATATTATCTCTAAACTGTTTTCTGGATTATTTTCTCAAAGCCATCTTCCAGTTCACTAATTCTCTATTCAGCTGTAGCTAATCTGCTGTTTAACCCATCCACTGAGTTTTTTATACCACTAACTATACTTTTAATTCAAAGGAGTAGATTTTTTTCTTCTTCAGTTTATCTGCTTTTTTCTCAAATTGTCTTATTCTTTTGATATTATTTCAATATTTGATTGTATGAATTCAATTACCTTAAAATCTTCTTATTTATGGTTTTACCAGATTATTTCATTCTTTAAAGTTCTGGGGAGTATGATCTTGCTTTTTTGTACATCCAGTTAATTTTCCTTTTGGTGGGTTTTTTTGGGGGGTGGGAGTGTATTATCAGCTCATACTCAATAGAGCTTCCTCTGTGGAGTTCCTGAGTAGCCTGGGTTATAGTGGGTCCTTCCACAAAAGTTTTGCATTTGCTTATATTAAGTGGCTCAGGAGTATTTGCTTTCCAGAATCAAATTTTACATTAATTTTTTTAGCATGATGAATTCCAAGACCAAATATGGAGCACAAATTTGAACACCTAAAGAACTGTCTAGATAATCATAATAGCTTTATTCATAATAGCTAAAAACAATTCGAATGCCCATTGACAGGTGAATAGACAAGCAAATTGTGCTGCAGCTATATAGTAGAGATATACACAGCAACATGGGTGAATATCTAAAGCATCATGGCATTAAAAGAAGTTAGACATCAAAAGCTACATACATAAAGTTATAATCTGACACAATGATGATATATAATACAGGATGGATGAAAATATATAGAAGTAGAGAGTTTGTATACTACTGAAACTACATGGGTACTTGTCAAACGAGGTTGTTATTTGTTTAAGATATTCATTATATTTACAAAGGTAAGCACCCAAAAAATTACTGAAAAATACAGAGAAAAGGAAAGAAGGGAATCAAAATGGTACACCACAAAAAAAATCAACTAAATACAAAAAAAGGCAGTCATGGAATAAATGAGGAATAAAAAACATACAAGACATATAGAAAATTTGTTGCATAGTTTTGGTACTCAGAGTGCACCTTCATGTCAACTGTGTCCTTAAAAAATACTAGTGAGTGTGCTGGAAAACTGGCTACCTGGGAAGGGGAAGGGAGAAGCAGCCTAGTCATATACCTGCATAAGTAAAATCATCAACCTCAAAGAAATTCTTCTTGCGACAGCTGCTTTACCTGAGCACCAGCCACATTGATTTATCTGCTCACTCCAATGTCAGGGAAACTCAGAGGCAGAGTTCGAGAAGAAGCTAGGTAAGGGATAAGTGGCTTGTTCATTTCCCGTAACAGATATCTTAAAGGTGAAATCAGGAATAGACCAGCTTTCTTGATTTTGCAACAGTGCTATCTCTAAACATGAATATCCATTTTTGTTTCGTTGAAGCAGTTACTGGTTCTTCTACCCAAAATAGGCTACTTGTCTCCCCTACAAGAGAGAGAGATGATGGCTCTCATTCATTTAACTCCCTTATGCATACTTTTCTTAGGCAACTAGTGAAGACTAGTGAAGAACATATTTGTACCTGTTTATACATACAATATTGATATTACTCATACTTTGAAAAACAAGGGAAATGTTTAAATTTAAACATTTAAATTTTAATTTAATGTTAAAATTCTCTTAAAAGACATAAAAAAGAGAAAATTAAATCACAAAAGTAAATTCTTTCCTCTCTATTATTACCTTAAATGTCAATGGATTAGACTTCCAGGAAGATGGTGGATTAGGAAAGGCTGAATTCACCCCCGGTCCATGGTACAACTGGAGAAGTGACAGAAAAATGACAAGGACAGCAGTTCCAGGGTTCAAGTGACCAGAGAGGGTCTTTGACACTACAAAGGTGGGGGGGGAGGGTTCCTGGATGAAAAAGTGGAGAAATTGGGATGGAGAAAACAAGGTGAATGTGCTTGGTAGATACTCCAACTGGGGCAAATGGCAGTGCACAGGAAGGACCGGGTCCGAAGGAGTGGAGTGTTGATGCATTCCTGCCTGCCTCCACAGCTAGCTTGGGAGATCTTGACTCTCACCTCCAAAGCAAGGAGCTCCCATGGTGAACCCAGAAGCCAGCAGACTTGGTTTGCCTGTGCACAAAGACCTTCCAGCCAATGCATAGTGCCTGGTCCCAACCCCTAAGGAGGTCTCTGTGGGTGCCCGTTTTTAAGCAGAGCCTGGGAGGCCCTCATTTTAGGAGGAGGTGGAGATACAGTGAAGTCAAGTTGACATTTGGTTGGCGAAGGAGACTCATTAGGTCCTGCTGCCATTTCCCTTTCCCCACAGAGGCCCAGAGCCCCACAAGTATGCATGGGTGGAGAGGCGCAGCCAAGGAAGTCAGCTGAGCTGCACCACACCACCAGACACTTCTGGGTTGGCTGAAGGCAGGGGCATTAAATTTGAGTTGCACAGACCAAGGTCATTCCAAATGGGAGCCTGGAAACCACCAGACCCATTGGGACAACAAGCAGATTCTCCAACGAGGTGCACACTGCCCACTTCCCAGCCCCAGGGTTGGTGACTTTCAGTGCACACTGAGCCCAGAAGCCTTGGCTGGAATTGCACCGGCTTTCTATCCTGCTTCACCAGCTGTTGGGAAGAAGTGGGCCTGGGGGAAGAGGTGGCTCAGGATCGCCATCTGCTGGGAAGACATGGAAAGAGCAGTCTGGCAAACTGCCTATTTGCCTACCTTTCAACAGATCTGCAAGCAGACTTGCATCTCCTACAGGAGATCTGAGTCTTGATGGGTGGGAAATTAATGACAAACCAAGAGCAAAAGGAGACATTCAACACAAACCCAAGCAAATACAAAACCTGAGACAAGTAAGAGAAATCAACTTTCAAAGTAACATTATCAAAATAATCAAATGGAGATTTTTGGGAAGATGGTCAAATAGAATAGGTCAAGTTCAGTCCTGCTCCAAGGAAAAATCAGAGAAGGGTCGGGAGGGCAACTGAGACAGTGATTCAAAAGTACAACTGACCTGGGAGAGCCTTCTGCAATATATAAGGCAGCCCTGGTTGCAGAGGC
>PVIY010060930.1:0-11367 GCA_004026745.1 Myrmecophaga tridactyla | reverse complement strand
CATCAAGGGATTGAGAAAACCTTCTCGACCAAATGGGGGAAGAGAGAAATGAGACAAAATGTCAATGGCTGAGAGATTCCAAACAGAGTCGAGAGGTTATCCTGGAGGTTATTCTTACACATTAAATAGATATCACCTTGTTAGTCAAGATGCAATGGAGAGGCTGGAGGGAACTGCCTGAAAATGTAGAGCTGTGTTCCAGTAGCCATGTTTCTTGAAGAGGATTGTATAATGATATAGCTTTCACAATGTGACTGCGTGATTGTGAAAACCTTATGTCTGATGCTCCTTCTCTCTACCTTGTCGACAGATGAGTAGAACAAATGGAATAAAAATAAATAATAGGGGGAACAAATGTTAAAATAAATTTAGTTTGAAATGCTAGTGATCAATGAAAGGGAGGGGTAAGAGGTATGGTATGTATAATTTTTTTTCTATTTTCTTTTAATTTCTTTTTCTGAATAGATGCAAATGTTCCAAGAAATGATTGTGATGATGAATATGCAACTATGTGATGATATTGTGAATTACTGATTATATATGTAGAATGGAATGATCAAAATAAGAATGTTTGCATTTATTTGGTGTTTTTTTGGTATTTTAAAAAAATATGCTGGATACAGCAGCCTGTCCCAGCATAACCACCCCAAGGTCAGTGTCCTAGGCACCCCCATTGCTCTCTGCTACACCCAAGGATGCTGATGCTTATGAAAAGTTCCTGGATTTCAGGTTGGCTCTCATGGCTATCACTGTAGGGTCAGAGGGCAGAGTGCAGTTGTGTCTTGGTCAGCCCCTATGAAAGTACTCTGGGGAAAAAGTGACAGCTTCCGAAGTTGGGACCTACAAGGATGGATGAGAGAAATGGGATCAGGCAACAAAAACCAACTCACACAAGCTTAGGTAATAAAGGGGATTTATTGGTTGATGTAACTGAAAAGCCTTCAGGCATGGTTCCATCAGGGCTCGATGGCCCTACTTCTCGACTATTCTCTTGGATTTCTGTTCATCCATGAGGGCTTCACACTCAGGGTATCTTCCATCCGAGTTGTTAAAAAGTTCTGAGCTTTGTCCGAGTGGCTCTCACTTGAGCCACTGCTACCCCCTCTGGACTGTTTGATCCTAAAAGGCTAAGTATGCAAACCAAGGAGAAGGAGTTGATGAGTACTTCTAAAGGGCATTGGGCCTCAGGGCTCACTGGAGACAGTAGAACTTTCTTCCAAATGCTCCCTGCCCTAACTTGCTGGTACCAGATTTTACCAAATAATACAATTATCTCAGTGGCCAGGACACAGGAGCTGGGACACCAGGCCTGTACCTTTCAGGGTTCAATACTCTATGTCAGTCTGTTTTGAGAACTATGAGGGGCCAACCCTCAGATATTGGAGGCTCCCATGCAAATCAGTTAAACACATCAAAATGTACCTGCATCCCACATCCTATGTAGTCAGAAAAAAATGAGTGGAGCTCAATTGCAGTAGACATCATGCAAGTGGGCTTTGGGCCTGAGAGAGCCACAGGAGAGCTGACTCCTGGCAATGGAAAGTGAAATACCCACACTGAGTCAATTCAGCCGTGATTTTGGAAGAGGCCTGGAGGTGCAGGGGTCCAAGAGCCAGGGCTGGAGGCCCCTCTTAATCCCAGTGCAGGGACCTCCTGCTTTCTTGGATTTGCCCGTCACGGCTCTCATGGTCCATTTTGGCACCCGGTCTCCAGGCCTGGCCCTGGGCAGCTCAGCGTGGTCCCAGAGTCCGGACCCTTCCTGGAGCTAAGTCAGCCAGACCTCTTCTCCTCCAGCTGGTTAGCATGGGGACAGTCACCTGAAAGAGCCCAAGGTTAACGGTCAGCCTCTTCAGTGCAAAAAAAATTTTTTTAATAAAACCTTTAGATTATTGAGAATTTCCGACCCTCACCAGAACAGAGATAGCTTTAGGATAACAAGATCACCAGCCCTACCACACACACACACACACACATGAATCTTTACTGAAAACAGTTTAATATTTTGTTTTTGTAGTTCTTTTTCTTTTTAGGGTAAATCCCACTAGGAATGTCTGGTCAAATTGCTGTGTTTTAAAGTCACTCGGAATAATTCTCCTTGCGTGTCTATGCCACCAATTCAATACAGTTAAGGGCATTTGCTTCATTCTGCTTTCAATTTTTAGGAACTGTTTTAAAACATTACATCTCATTTTCGAATTTTCTAATTCTGTAAAAGAACATGCACACGTGATGCTAGAAAACCAAGGGCTGGCGCCATGAGGTTTCTTAACTTAGTCACAGGAAAGAATTCAAGGACTAGACAGTGTGTACAGCCAAACAGTTTAATAAGCTCGATGCCACAAGAGCTCCAGAAGTTCTAGGCTGGGCACCGCAGAGCTCCAGGAATTCTCTGCTGGATGCTGGAGAGCCCTGGGAATCCTCGGTGATGGCAGGATGTCTGCCAGGAGCTGGCTCACAGCTCGGAGACTAGTCACTGGGTACAGCCTTTTTCTTTTTTTTTTTGTAATCAAAACTTTAATCCTAAGGATTCGCACAAAACCTATTGCAAATGGTGGCATGGAAAAACATCTGGCACAGTAAACCAAGGTTCAGCTCTACAGTGTACCCTTAAACTGGGAGGATAGAGATATCTTGGGATAGTCTCAAATTTCCAAATAAAAGATGTTATTAAACAGCTATGTATTCATACAGAGCAATGACATAAGGAACTTATGACCTAAAACAAAGGTAACTTTCTTGAAACATCAGATGCTACCCCTACTGGGCAGTTCTGCCCAGTGCAAAGAATACTTGAATCTTCTACAACCTCTGACCTAATTTAATGGTGCAGTTGTTTTTTTTTTTAACCAGCTGACTTGTGTTCACAGCAGTTTTTAAAAACTTACTTGTTCCAACCACAATTGTATAGCACATTCCAGCTATGGACAAAACTAAAGACCTTCATTTTTGCCAGTTTCACTTCCATACTATTAAAACATCACACTTTCGGCTGAGCAGAATTTAGAGGTTTATTAGACTCTGTGAGACTAAAAATTCAAAGCCAATTCAATTCTGCTTAAGGAAACATTGCAAAGTAACAAATTCTTGGTTTTATAGGGCCTCAAACGATTAGTTTCAAACCGTGGAGAATTACACCTTCGTGTGTGTCTCTGTTTCAAGAGACAACACATGAATTCGAACAGCTAAAGCATCTTAAAAATGCACCAAGTTTATGCATAACGAAAGTGCAACTTGGAAGGGAGATAAGCACAGGCATTCTTCAAAAAAGGAGAAGCAGCCTGAGGTTGGGTTCCTTGCATTAGGAGGACTTGGAGAGGCCCTTCCCCCTCTGGCTATGCTAATAAGGGATTGGAGGGGCCCTTCCCCCTCTGGCTATGCTAGTAAGGGATTGATGAGCTGCACTTTTCATTGGTTCTTTTTAGGTGGGGACCTGAATGAGTACTAGGTATGGGGGTAGGGGGTGGGGAGGTAGGGGACTAGGTAGGTGTGTGTTGCAAAAAGGAACCTTTTGTTATGGGCCTTAGGGTCACTTCCCCCCTCTCTCCTCCCTTATCTAACTTGCCTCACATGGTCAAAATCAAATCAAGAAACAAGATATATTTAAAGGGGTTGAGCTTCTAATCTTACATCCTCTGCACTAGTCCTCCTTTTGGTTTAAATCACCAATGTTTATTTTTTAAATATAAGAAAATATGTCTCTCTATTTGCATTTTACTTTTATCTCCCCTTCTTTAGATATATGATACATTATACACACTTCTCTCCACCTTGCTTTTTTCTCCTAACAAGTTATCCTGGAGATTACATTGTATTAGTGGGTAGAAACCTTCCTCATTCTCTGTGTGGTTGCAAAGTACTCTATTGTGTGCCTGTGCTATTGTTTACTCAGCCAGGCTCCCATTAAAGGACATTTGGCTCTCTTCCCAGTCTTCTGCTGTTACAAATAGAGCCCCAATAAATAACCTTGTGTACGCATCTTTTTGTACTGTTTCTACTGAATCTTTTGTAAAGGTAAATTACAAATCAAAAAAGGAAAAAAAAAGAATTTTTTACTGGTGCAAAAAGAGAAAGACACACACACCCCTTCCCCTTTCCTTAGAGCATTCTTTTTTCTTTTTTTCTATAACCACACAGTTACATTGTAAACTTTTTATCTTTATACAGTGGTGTTCAAGAATCAAGGCTACTGGAACACAGATCAACAGTTTCAAGTACTTCCCTCCAGCCACTCCAATACACCATAAACTAAAAAGGGGATGTCTATATAATGCATAAGAATAACCTCCAGGATAACCTCTGGACTCTATTTGAAATCTTTCAGCCACTGACACTTTGTTTTGTCTCATTTCTCTCTTCCCCCTTTTAGTCAATAAGGCTTTATTAATCCTTTGATGCCAGGTCCTGGGTCATCCTGGGATTTCTGTCCCACGATGCCAGGGAGATTTATACCCCTGGGAGTCATGTCCCACGTAGGAGGGCAGTGAGTTCACCTGCCAGGTTGGCTTAGAGAGAGAGAGGCCACATCTGCACAATAAAGGAGGATATCTGGGGGTGACTCATGCCTCATTTTAAGTAGGCTTAGCCTGTCCTTTGCAGGAATAAGTTTCATAGGGCTGAACCCCAAGATTGAGGGCTCGGCCTTTTGATTCCATTGTCCCCACTGCTTGCGAGAATATTAGAAATTTAGAGCATTCTTTTGAAAATGTGTAACTCAATTCTTTCTGTGCCCCTTAGACACATATGTACATCTTTTGAAAAGCTAAATAAGTCTTTTGCCAGGTTTGCAATTCAGGAATGTCTTTCTCAAAGACCTGGGAAAATAGTGCCCCCAGTGTTCACATTTCTGTAGGAGCCTAACTTAAGCTAGCACCTGGTTCCAAGTTTCAAACCTACCTCTTCTTATAGCAAAATGACAAACTTTATTATTCCTTTGCATAGAGGTCATTAATAAACATAGAGATCACCCCAGTTACCAAGTAAACTTAGGATAAATTCTGAGCGGCAGATGGTGCTGCCAAGTCCTCTTTTTGAAGACTAGCTACCATTTATCTTGAAAAAATATATATATATAATGGGTTATATTAGCTAGGCTATATAAAAGGATGAACTTTCTGTCCTTGAAATCTCTTTAATGGAGAGTCTGTGATGCATCATATTCTGGTTTCATGTTTGTTTAATAGTAAAAAATTTTTTCTTTCTCTTCGACCTTTGTGGAGAGGTTTTCTGGGTTGGAAGATTTTGTTTTAATTCTATTTCCCCGACACTTTGAGATAGATTTCTAGAAATGGAATGACAGGGTCAAAGGCACATCGTTTTGCTGGATGTTGCCAAATTCCCTTCCATGGGGATGGTACCATTTCACATTCCACCCCCAGCAATGTGTGAGAGTGTCTGTTTTCTCACAGCTTGGACAAGAGAGCATTTTGTTAAACTTTTGGGTTTTGGCCAGTCCAATCAGCCAGAAATTGTTCCTCACGGCCATTTGCATTTCTCTTACTAAAAATGAGGTTGAACATACTTTCATATAGCTTTGAGACATTTGCCTTTCTTTTTTAGTATACTGTTTCTATTTTTGGTGCATTTTTCCATCAATTTGTTGACACTTTTAATCTGTATTTTTAGAAGCTCTGTATATACTAAGAATATTAACCCTTTGTGATATAGGTTACAGATTTTTTTTTTTTTTTTTACCAGTTTGTGAGTTGTCTTTTTAATTTTGCTTATCGATTGGTTGATGGATCTTACTCTTGGCCATACAAAATTTCAACACATTTGAACTTCTTAGTCTTTTCTCTTATTGCTACTGGATTTGAGTCAGAGTTAGGAAAGTTTCCCCACCGCCAAATTATAGGAGAATTTATCCATGTTTTCTTTTAAGACTTGTATGGTTTCATCTTTACGTTCAAATCTCCAATCCCTTGGGACTGGTATAGAGCAAGAGGAGGGCTTCCCATTGTTTCCATTTCCACAGGGCTCTCCAGTTACCGTACAGTCACTTCCTAAATCACCCATTCTTTCCCCACAATTTCTGATGTTGCCTTCTCATATAACCAGGTGTCTGTAAACAGCCAGGGCTATTTCTGGATTTTCTATTCTGTTCCCCAAAGGAATCAACTCCTTTCACTCAGTGAAAAGCCCTCCCTGTTCCCCCACTCAGGGCCTTGGCTGGCCAAGGTTATTCCTCCTTCTTTGGGGTAATATGCCCTGGGCAGATCATCTGTTGGGGGAGGTGCAGGGCTGGTGATTTAGGGGCTTATACAAAGCCCTTTGCTACAGGTGTAGCGATAAAGCTTTGCTGGGAAAGGCTCTTAAGAGGGAGAGCTGCAGGGATCCAGATCCAAACACTGGGCAGACAGGTGTGACTGGAGAGTCACCTTGGCAAGCGGAGGTAAAGTGAAAACCTTGGCAAGCGGAGGTAAAGTGAAGAGTCTCAGGTCTAAACTCCACTGGCTTCAAAATGCAAGTTCTAGGAGGAGGCCAGAGCCAGGGTAATGGAATGAGTGGGACAAACCTTTAATGGTTTACTTAGTTATTATTATTATTTTTTTTAACAAAGAAAGAAGCAAAACAAAACAAAACACAAAACACTTTCTGGATGAGAGGCTTGACGTCTAGAGGGAGAGAAATCATTTGCAGCCCTGGGACAATAGGGTGAAGTTTGTTGAACTTATCTGTGGCAAACTGATTTTTTTGTGAGTTGGTTTTCGAGAGGTTGCTTTTCAGGGAGCTGGTTCTGTGTGCAGCACTGGCTCCAGGTATGGACGGGTTCCTCTGGAAGGGTCACAGCTCCCACCTCCCTCCAGCACCTTAAAGGAAGACCCTGCAGGGTTGGAGCACAGAAAAGCCACAGGAAACAGAAGCCCGTCTCACTCCTTCTCTGGAGAGTTGAGGATGTAATCCCTGCTCTCCTCACCTTGCAGGGTCATGGTGAGATGCAACGAATGTGAAGACCTGACGATTCTTTATAACCTAGAGGCACCCCACAATATTATTGGAATTCACTTGGCCTAGATTTTGCACCCCGCCCCTTCAAACAACCATCCCTAGCTGGGCAGCTGAGCCCTGCAGCTCCCTCTGTGCTCCTGGAGGATCCTGAAGCTCCCATTTCATGGCATCAAACCTGACTTAAGAATTAAAATGAGCTTGGAGGCCAACACAACAAAGCAAACTCACCACCCTCGCCCTGTCTACGTGGGACATGACTCCCAGGGCTGTGGACCTTCCTGGCAACGTGGGACAGAAATCCTAGAATGAGCTGAGACTCAGCATCAAAGGATTGAGAAAACCTTCTCTAGCAAAAGGGGGAAGAGTGAAATGAGACAAAGTGGCAATGGCTGAGAGATTCTAAACAGAGTTGAGAGGTTATCCTGGAGGTTATTCTTACGCATTGAGTAGATATCACCTTGTTGTTCAAGATGTAGTGGAGAGGCTGGAGGGAACTGCCTGAAAATGTAGAGCTGTGTTCCAGTAGCCATGTTTCTTAATGATGATTGAATAATGATATAGCTTTCACAATGTGACTGTGTGATTGTGAGAGCCTTGTGTCTGATGCTCCTTTTGTCTGCCTTATTGATGGGCAAGTAAAACATATGGAATAAAAATAAATAATAGGGGGAACAAATGTTAGAATACACTTAGTTTGAAATATTAGTGATCAGTGAAAGCGAGGGGTAAGGGGTATGGTAGGTATAATCTTTTTTTTTTTCTGTTTTCATTTTATTTCTTTTTCTATTGTCTTTTTATTTCTTTTTCTGAATGGATGCAAATGTTCTAAGAAATGATGAATATGCAACTAAGTGATGATATTGTGAATTACTGATTATCTATGTTAATGTTTTATTACGTTTGTTAAATTTTTTTAATTAATAAATAAATTTTAAAAAACTGATCACTGTGATGTACACACAACTGTGTGATGATATTGTGAGCCACTGATTGTAAAATATCTTTTGAATGTATGTGTGTGAAGATTTCTCAATAAAAATATTTGAAAAAAAATGACCTTGGAGGTGCCTGTGTCCTGTCGTCTTTGGGGCTGCGCTGCCCACACCCCTCCTGCTGAGACTCACTTTCAGGGGATGCCTGATACTAAGGGACATGCCCTGTCCTCAGATGTGTATGGAGGGAAGAGTCACCGTGGTTACCTGATCTAGTCCAGCTTGCCTCCAAGTGTAGGTCTCATCTAGATCCAGTGCCAGTGACTGAGCTCTCAGACCAGGAGAACAAGAGGCAGAGGTCTAGGCAGGGCTGGGTGGGCCCATCCTTCTTAGAATGAAGCAACCTCTGCCCGGTCCTCCAACCCACTGCTCCCCAAGAGTCACGTCCACGTCACCCGGGCACCCTCTGCTCTGGGGCCTGCCCACCCCCGCTCTCTTCCTCACCCCTGCTGCCTTCCCCTTTGTCATCTCCTTTCCAGTTTCCTCCCTCTGTTGTTGGCCTCTCTCTCCTGCTGGTCAGAGTGGCACCCGGTGCGGGGAACAGATGTGGGCAGCGGAGTCTGTGCTTCTTTGTGTCTCCCACCTCGACTGGCAGAGAAAGGCCAACCCCACGAATTTTGGAGGACCCAAAGGTGCAGCGATCATGCAGCTCCACTTACTGATGAAACCAAATAGTCATGTCCGGGGCAGAGAGGCTCGCCCTGGGACCTGAGAGGTTGAGGATGCTTTAGAATGATTCTCCTTCCCTCTCCCCGCCCCCACCCCATGCAATTATCATTATAACTTTCATAGAGAAAGCCACATGTATTGGATCGAATCTCACAGTCTTGGTACCTGGCGTTAACTTAGGAGGGTCAGCTGGAGGAATGAGAGGGGTAACACGGGGGGTCAAAGTTCCTAAGCTCACATTTACCTGCCACCAGACCCCGCAACATCTTTTATTTATTTGTTTATGAAACATAACCACATACAAACACAAACATTATTCCCATATGATCATTCCATTCTTGTTATATAATCCATAACACACAATATCATCACATAGTTGTATATTCATTATCATGATCATTTCTTAGAACATTTGCATCAATTCAGAGAAAGAAATAAAAAGAAAACAGAAAAAAATTCATACATACCATACCCTTTACCCCTGCCTTTCATTGATCACTAGCATTTCAATCTAAGTTTATTTTAACATTTGTTCCCCTTATTATTTATTTTTATTCCATATGTTTTACTCATCTGTTGACAAGGTAGATAAAAGGAGCATCAGACACAAGGTTTTCACAATCACACAGTCACATTGTGAAAGCTATATCATTATACAATCATCTTCAAGAAACATGGCTACTGGAACACAGCTCTACATTTTCAGGCAGTTCCCTCCAGCCTCTCCATTACACCTTAACCAAGCAGGTGATATCTATTTAATGCGTAAGAATAACCTCCAGGATAACCTCTTGACTCTGTTTGGAATCTCTCAGCCATTGACACTTTATTTTGTCTCATTTCTCTCTTTCCCCTTTTGGTCGGAGAAGGTTTTCTCAATCCCTTGATGCAGCATCTTTTTTTGATCAATTAAGTGAAGTAAGCCATCCTGAGCCAAGCCAGGTATCAGGTAGTGAGGTGTGGCTCAGAGATCAGTGGCTGAAGGAAGCATGGCTTTGGGTCATCTCTGAGCATTACATCAGGATGCTTCAGTGGGGAGTTCTTGGTGTGGGAGCCTGTGGAGAGGTTACTCTGTGCCACAGGGCTCCATATCTCAAGAACAGATCAAGACCCCTGCTCCCTCTGCTCTAGGCGGTGTTTTGTGCTTACCTGGCCAAAAAGGACTGTTTTCATTTGTAAGCTTTCAATATCCTGTGTGTTCAAAGAGAAGTAAATTGGGACAACTGCTCATGGAGAGGAAGTTTTTTGTTGTCATCCTTGGCACCCGGGGGTCAGGCAGTCTGTACAAAATGAGTAACTGGGACATCTATCTGGCTCCACGAGGCATTGAATAAAATGCAGAGGGCTGGTCTCTACCCTGGCAAAAGATTTGTGTTTCTGTTGAAAACCTAGTTTACCATGTAGTAGAGGAGACTGTACTTTCAGCAAAGAGGTCTGCTTTGTCAAAATATACCCAGTGTAAGGACACTCTTACGCAAGCCTCAGTTAGACATTGCTACCTATCATAGCTTACCAAACCCCAACCAAAACTATTCCTGCCAATCCTAAAGAACACCTTTATATAAGATTCTACAAAGGTTCCTTGCACTAGGGTAACTTTCCAGAAACCTACAATTTCCAGATGATTCCTAGGCCAGATAAGTTCTGAAATGCAAAGGGCCCAGGCTCTCCTGAACAGCAACTAGTTCCATCTCCCTACCCCATACTATTGACAGCCCCTTCCAACATGAAAAATTAGAGTGGACATAGCCCAAATACCCCTAAAGAGTGGGAGAAAGATCAAAGGTGGTGGTGGAATTATACAGAGAAGGTAGGGTGTCATGGTCAGGTTCATGTGTCAACTTGGCCAGGTAGTGGTACCTGTTTGTCTGGTTGGGCAAGTGCTGGCCTGTCTGTTGTGATGAGGACATTTCATAGAATTAGATCATGATCACGTCAGCTGCATCCACAGCTGATTCCAATTGTAATCAGCCAAAGGGGAGTGTCTTCTGCAATGAGTGATGCTTAATCTAATCTAATCTAATCTAATCACGGGAAGCCTTTTAAGGAGGATTCAGAAGAAACAGACTCTCTTCCTGCTTCAGGTGGTGAGCCTCTCCTGTGGAGTTCATCCAGACCCTCCATTGGAGTCATTGGCTTCACAGCCTGCCCTGTGGATTTTGGACTCTTCATTCCCGTGGTCACTTGAGACACTTTTATAAATTTTATATTTGCGAATGTTCCCTGTTGATTCTGTTTCTCTAGAGAACCCTAACTAATACATAGAGTTTAACAAATGAGGATGACTGCTGAATCATTATATTGATTATTTCTTTTAATCTCCAGTATCTTAGAGCAGCTAGAAGTAAAAACCTAAAATTGTGGAATTGTACCCCATACCAAATTCTGAAATCTATTCTACAACTAATTATAATGATGTGCTTTGAAATTTATCGCTTTTTTGTATATAAGTTATTTTTCACAAAAAAGAAACAGTAGTCGATTGTGATGATAAAAAAAGCACAGCTATATGATGATATGGTGAACTATTTTAAAAATTTTTTTATTAATTAAAAAAATTACAAGAAACACAAACATTCCCAACACATACACTCAGCAATTCACAATATCATCACATAGTTGCATATTCATCATCATGATCATTTCCCAGAACTTAGCATCAAACCAGAAAAAGAAATAAAAAGACAACAGAAAAATATAACAAACAGAAAAAAAAAATTTTACATGCCATACCCCCTACTGATCCCTTTCATTGATCACT